>SJYT01044672.1:17836-57855 GCA_006410635.1 Cephalophus harveyi | reverse complement strand
TTGGGACTCCCTCAGAAAGTGGAGGATATGGATCTGACAAAAATAGAAAAGTTAATAGAGTTCAAAGTAATTCTGGAATGTGACACGTATGAGCCATTTATATTATGAAGTGAATAGGGGACAAGAAATATTTCTTGGGAAGGTTCTGAGCATGTGTAAACATTGGAACTGACAGTCCTTGCTGAAATGAAAACACATTTCCCCCAACCATGCACTCACATTTCAACAATTTTCCCCAAAGTAACCCATGGGCATCCTGGACTATCTGCTCTTATTGTGCGGTGCATTCTTCCTTCTGTGCAGGCTTCCGTCTGGGCTCCACAGTGCGGTCTGAAACCAAAGGCATCTGGATGTGGTGTGTGCCCCACCCCTCCAAGGAGAACCACACCCTGGTCCTTCTGGACACTGAGGGCCTGGGCAATGTGGAGAAGGTAAGGCAGGGAATCTTCTTTACTCTTTTGCCTCTTTCTTTTTTATTTTTTAAATTGTGAAAATATGATAACACATTTACAGGAGACATGGAAAATACAGAAGAAAGCCACATCTAGTACCACTATATAATTAATGTTATGTAGATAAGTTAAGATTTTAGTTGGAGTTTCAATATCAAACTCTCAGAAATTAATGGAATGAATATACAGAGAAGGAGAAGGATATAGTTGACCTGAAAATCACTCTGAACCAGTTCAACATAACTAAGATTTATACAATTTTCACACAACAGTAGAATACAAGTTCTATCCAAGTTCCCATAGATTATAAACTAGGAGACCCTGGGACTTATCCAGGGACATAAGATCAGGTGTGAAAGAGTCATGGTATAAAGGTATTGAACTCATAGAGTCTGTTCTTTTATCATTGTGGAATTATGTTAGAGACCAATATCAAAAGATATGTTAAAATAACCCACATACTTATAAGTGCACTGTGACATTTACCAAGAGAGATATTTGACTTAGCTGTTGAGATCCTCAATAAAGTTCAGTTCAGTTCAGTTCAGTTGCTCAGTTGTGTCCGACTCTTTGCGACCCCATGAATTGCAGCACGCCAGGCCTCCCTGTCCATCACCAACTCCCGGAGTTCACTCAGACTCACGTCCATCGAGTCAGTGATGCCATCCAGCCATCTCATCCTTGGTCGTCCCCTTCTCCTCCTGCCCCCAATCCCTCTCAGCATCAGAGTCTTTTCCAATGAGTCAATTCTTCACATGAAGTGGCCAAAGTACTGGAGTTTCAGCTTGAGCATCATTCCTTCCAAAGAAATCCCAGGGCTGATCTCCTTCAGAGTGGACTGGTTGGATCTCCTTGCAGTCCAAGGGACTCTCAAGAGTCTTCTCCAACACCACAGTTCTTTGCAGCTAAAGATGGAGAAGCCTTATACAGTCAACAAAAACAAGAGCAGGAGCTGACTGTGGCTCAGGTCATGAACTCCTTATTGCCAAATTCAGACTTAAATTGAAGAAAGTAGGGAAAAACACTAGACCATTCCAGTATGACCTAAATCAAATCCCAAGAAAGTTAGGAGACTGAAAACAACACAGAGGGTAATTGAAGAGCAGAAAGCATTTAAATGAGAAATTGATATCAAAATGAGAAATTGGTATCAAAATGAGAAATTAATATCAAAATGAGAAATTGATATCAAAGATACTTTAAAAATTCCATGGGTTTAGAAATTAAATGTCCACTTTTAAATGATGGGTATATCCAAAAGGCCATAACAAGGAAAACTAGAAAATATTTGTAATAGAATAAAAATGAAAAGAGATTTTATCAGAATTTGTTACATGCAGCTGAAGCTGCTCAACACAGTTAAATACAATGTGGAGTTTTGAATCAGGTATGAAAACAAGGGGCACAAGCATAAAGTTTTGTGAAATTTGAACCAAATCTGAATGTTAGTTAATAATACTATATCACATGTTAAATTCCTATTTTTTTTTTTACAACATAATATTTCTTTATATTCTCAGGATTGGATTAGAAGTTTCCAGCCTCATTCAAAAAACTTCTTTTTTAAAAAATAACTAAGATAATAAACTTTTCTGGTGACTCAGACAGTAAAGAATCTGCCTATGATGCAGAAGACCTGGGTTCAATCCCTGGATCCAAAAAATACCCTGGAGAAGGGAATGGCTGCCCACTCCAGTATTCTGGCCTGGAGAATTCCATGGACAGAGTAACTTGGAAGGCATGGGGTAGCAAAGAGTAGGACATGACTGAGCAACAAAGCACACAAGACTTCTAGCAGTAATACTAGATGCCAAAATACATGGAGCTATATCAAGGTTTTGAGTGGCTATAAATTAGAAATATTCTGCCCACTCCAGTATTCTGGCCTGGAGAATTCCATGGACAGAGTAACTTGGAAGGCATGGGGTAGCAAAGAGTAGGACATGACTGAGCAACAAAGCACACAAGACTTCTAGCAGTAATACTAGATGCCAAAATACATGGAGCTATATCAAGGTTTTGAGTGGCTATAAATTAGAAATATAGGGCTCTATTCATACTAAGTCAAACAAATGGAATCAAAATGTCATAATTTTTAGCCAGGCAAAAATTTATAAGGTTTCTAAAATATGTATATATATAACGCACATTATGTATAATATATATATACATATATATATAGAAAAGCTTTTCTACTATTCTTGATAAGGACTTTAGAGGGAACATCAAAAAAAAAAGAAGAAGACAGAGAAATTGGAAAGCATAAACTAAACCAAATGGGAGCACTGAATATGAAATAGAAAAAGTGAAACAAACTAGAGAAAAGTAAAATATCATCATATAGTCCAGTTGTTATTAAATATGACTGTTCATTAGAAACACATCTAGAGCTTTGGAGAAAAAAAGCAATACCTGGGCATTTGTATTTTTCAAAAAATTTGAAGATAATTCTGATATGCATCTGGATTTTAAAAAGTGATTACAGGTTTTCTATTAAATGGTAATTGTACTAATATAGAATTCTGCTATTTTTGTTCTTGTTGACAAATCATGATACAGTATAGAGAAGACAATGGCAACCCACTCCAACATTCTTGCCAGGAAAATCCCATGGACAGAGGAACCTGGTAGGCTGCGGTCCATGGGGTCACTAAGAGTCAGACACAACTGAGTGACTTCACTTTCCCTTTTCACCTTCATGCATTGGAGAAGGAAATGGCAACACACTCTGGTGTTCTTGCCTGGAGAATCCCAGGGACGGGGGAGCCTAGTGGGCTGCCGTCTATGGGGCAAAAAATAAAAGATAAAAAATAGCCAGACAAAAAATAAAAGATAATTACAATTGCAAGCCATAATAAAACATGATTAACCTAACAATGTAAAATAATTACATACAATATGGGGGGTTAAGTAGAGTGATGTGGTAAGTGGAAGTGCATACATGTACATGTTTTCATCAGCCCAGCCAGTTTATACCTTTTAGTTGGTGCATTTAATCCATTTACATTTAAAGCAATTATTGACATATATAATTCTGTTGCCATTTTCTTAATTGTATTGGGTTTATTTTTGTAGATCCTTTTCTTCTCTTGTGTTTCCTGCCTAGAGAAGTTCCTTTAATATTTGTAAAGCTGGATTGTGCCCATCTTTGCATGAAATTTTCCCTTAGTTTCTCTAATTTTCTTGAAGAAATCTCTAGTCTTTCCTACTCTCTTGTTTCCCTCTATTTCTTTGCATTGTTCATTTAAGAAGCCTTTCCTTCATGTTGAGGTTTGACAGAAAACAACAAAATTCTGTAAAGTAATTATCCTTCAATTAAAAACATAAAGAAAAGAAATCTTTCTTATCCTTCCTTGCTATTCTTTGGAAATCTGCATTCAGGTCTGTATATATTTCCTTTTCTCCTTTGCCTTTCACTTAAGTGAACAATACAAAGAAATAGAGGAAAGCAATAGAATGGGAAAGACTAAAGATCTCTTCTAGAAAATTAGAGATACAAGGGAACATTTCATGCAGTTACGGGCACAATAAAGGACAGAAACAGTATGGACATAACAGAAGCAGAAGAGGTTAAGAAGAGGTGGCAAGAATACACAGAAGAAATACACAGAAAAAGGTCTTAATGACCCAGACAACCACAATTGTGTGGTCGCTCACCTAGAGCCAGACATTCTGGAGTGTGAAGTCAAGTGGACTTTAGGAAGCAAAACTGCAAACAAAGCTAGTGGAGGTGATGGAATTCCAGCTGAGCTATTTCAAATCTTAAAAGATGATGCTATTAAAGTGCCGTGCGCAATATATCAGCAAATTTGGGAGACTCAGCAGTGGCCACAGGACTGGAAAAGGTCAGTTTTCATTCCAGTCCCAAAGAAGGGCAATGTGAAAGAATGTTCAAACAACCACACAATGGTACTCATTTCACGTACTAGCAAGGTAATGCTCAAAATCGTTCAAGCTAGGCTTCAACAGTGCATGAACCGTGAACTTCCAGATGTACAAGCTGGATTTAGAAAAGGCAGAGGAACCAGGGATCAAATGTCAACATCTGTTAGAAAAAGCAAGGGAATTCCAGAAAAGCATCTACTTTTGTTTCATTGGCTATGCTAAAGCCTTTGACTGTGTGGATCACAACAAACTGTGGAAATATCTTCAAGAGATGGGAATACCAGATCACCTCACTTGCCTCCTGAGAAAATTGTATGCAGGACAAGAAGCAACAGTTCATACTGGACATGGAACAATGGACTAGTTCAACTTGGAAGAAGTATGTCAAGACTGCATATTGTCACCCTGCTTACTTAACTTACATGCAGAGTACATCATGAGAAATATCAGGCTGGATGAAGCACAAGCCGGAATCAAGAATCCTGGGAGAAATATCAATAACCTCAGATATGCTGATGACACCACCCTTATGCCACAGCAAAAAGCAAAGAGGAACTAAACAGCCTCTTGATGAAAGTGAAAGAGGAGAGTGAAAAAGCTGGCTTAAAACTCAACATTCAAAAAATAAAGATCATGACATCTGGTCCCATCACTTCATGGCAAACAGATGGGGAAATAATAGAAACAGTGACAGACTTGATTTTCTTGGGCTCCAAAATCACTACAGATGGTGACTTCAGCCATGAAGTTAAAAAAATGTTTGTTCCTGGAAGAAAATCTGTGACAAACCTAGACAGTGCATTAAAGAACACAGACATCACTCTGCTGACAAAGGTCCATCTAGTAAAAGCTATAGTTTTTCCAGTAGTCATGTATGGATGTGGGAGTTGGACCATAAAGAAGGCTGAGCACCAAAGAACTGATACTATTGACCTGTGGCACTGGAGAAGACTCTTGAGAGTCCCTTGGATAGCAAGGATAGTCAAGTCAGTCAATCCTAAAGGAAATCAACACTGAATATTCTTTGGAAGGAATAATGCTCAAGTTGAAGCTTGAATATTTTGGCCACCTGATAGAAAGAGCTGACTCATTGGAAGAGACCCTGATGAGGGGAAGGATTGAAGGAAGAAGGAGAAGGGGGTGACAGAGGATGAAATGGTTGGATGGCATCACCGATTCAATGGACACAAGTTTGAGAAAACTCTGGGAGACAGTGAAGGATAGGGAAGTCTGGCATGCTGCAGTCCATGGGGTTTGCAGAGTTGGACACTACTAAGCAACTGTTGCTGTTGCTGACAAAGCTGGATTGGTGGTGCTGAATTCTCTTAATTGTTGGCTTGTCAGGAAGGCTTTTGATTTCTCCATCATATCTTAATGAGAGTCTTGCTGGGTAGAGTATTCTTGTTTGTTGGTTCTCACCTTTCATCACTTGGAATATATTGTGTCTGCACAGCAGAACTCCTTGCTGCCCCACTGTGTGCCATGTATCTCTGTAGTATGCACGTGTACTCAGTCACTAAGTCGTGTCCAACTCTGCAACCCCATGGATTGTAGCCTGCCAGGCTCCTCTGTTCATGGGATTTTCAAAGTAAGAATACTTGAGTGGGTTGCCATTTCCTTCTCCAGGGGATCTTCCTGACTCAGGGATCAAACACATGTCCCCAACTTAGAACTGGTGCGGACCAGGGGAATCCGACTGTTTAATTAAAACAGGCAGGCAGGGAGCCCATTTCTGTAGTGTTTGTGTGTATGTATATATATATATATATATATGGAGGTGAAGGTGAAGTCGCTCAGTCGTGTCCGACTCTTTGCGACCCTGTGGACTGTAACGTACTAGGCTTCACTGTCCATGGGATTCTCCAGGCAAGAATACTGGAATGGATTGCCATTTCCTTCTCCAGGGGATCTTCCCGACCCAGGGATCGAACTCAGGTCTCCTTCATTGGAGGCAGACGCTTTAGCCTCTGAGCCACCAGGGAAGCCATATAATCAATTCCAAAGTCACTCATGACCTTCTGAATCTCATTTTTAGCCTCAACATCTACTACTACATGGATGGGTAAAACTACTTCAGTCAAGTAAAATAACCTTGTGATTTCTCCATACGACCACACTTTCTGGCAATTGTGATCAGCTTTTGTGAGCCAATCTACCTGGTAGTCCCTATCACTCCAAAAATCCACATTCTGTCCATTTTTGAAAGCCCAGTTCCTTTCAACCTGATACCATCATGTCACTATCAGACATAATTAATTTTGTATTTTTTTCTGTCTTTTGGGAGTTGCCACTTTTACTTTTACAATACAAGATTTGGTTCCATGTCAGGCTGTTTATCACTGTGGATAGATTTGTATGTTCCCATGTATATCTGCCCCTCAAGAAAGCCATCTCTCTAGGGTGGGCATTATCATGTGGAACTTTATATCCTCATAAGCAAATAAGTATCTTGTGCTATCTAGATGTAGTTAGCAGTTGATGAATTTAATTAAATAGTATTTCTGTCTGTAATATACATTGTGACCTAAAAAAACTTGCAAAGCAAACATTGCCCACTTACTATTGTACAACTTCTATGTTCCAGGCATTCTATTAAACATTTTAATCACATATAAGATGTCATTCACTTCTGTTAATAGCTCATCACACTGAAGCACTTGAAGGGGAAAATGTCAATACCAGAAAGTTTGATTTATCATTGTCTTGAAACTTTATTTACCTTACAACTGAGTTACAGTACAGCTGTTACAGTGAATGAACACCTGAATGAGAGCGTGAGGAGTAGTGTCCTCACTCTAACATACATTCTAGGAGGACTCCAAGAATGACGTGTGGATCTTTGCCCTGGCTGTGCTCTTGAGCAGTGCCTTTATCTACAACAGCATGAACAGCATCAACCATCAGGCCTTGCAGCAGCTGCAGTATCCTTTCAAGAATTGAACCACCATGTTTCATTGAGTTTATGGTTATAGCAACTGACATGTTTTTTCTTGCCCATGACTTCATTCTTACACTTGATGAAGACGGAAAATGGGGCAAAGGGGAATGATGATAAAACTTGTTTTGAGGTGAGATCTGGAAACTGTGTTGGAGAGTACTTCTTTTTCCTTAGCTAAGATTCCAGCTATGTGACTGAATTAACAGAGCTGATCAGAACCAAATCATCTCCCAGCTCTGATGAAGTAGAGGATTCAGCCCAATTTGTGACTTTCTTTCCAGACTTTATTTGGACTGTGCGGGATTTTATGCTGGAGCTGGAGTTAGATGGGAACTCCATCACTGAAGATGAGTACCTGGAGAATGCCTTGAAGTTGAGTCCAGGTATCAGAGCAAGGCCAGGGTGGTAGGAAGCTCAGTAGGAGGTGGGGTCAACAGAGCCCTTGATGTCAGAACTTGATTTGAAGTTGGATTTGAGTCCTAGCTAATGGTACTTGGTGAATGACTGGGAGGTGGCTTTAGTCATTATTGTTACTGGGAAAACCCCAGCGACCAGAACTTAAGCTCACAGAGGAAATTTAGAATCTAATATTCTACCGAATGACTTTAGAAAAATTAATACCATGAAAAAGAAAGGTTCATATACTGTGTTTTATATTAAGTGTTTTTCCTCTTCTATTTGAGAAATATAACCCATCAAATTGAAATTAGTAAATACAGAATCATAAGGTAAGCAAAATAATTAATTTTTAAATACATTTCACACAGTGTATTTTACTATCTTATATAGATACATTCTTCACAGACTGTTTATACCTTAATTAGTTCCAAAGAAAAGCATTGCTATGTCCTTTCAATGAGACTGTGAAAGGTCTTCAAATGCTTTTGCCTAATCTCACACTCTTTATTCTAGAGCCTTACATGGTATGTCATATTATATAACAAATTAGTTATAAGAGATTATAATTAGCAGAGAGAATAATGAGTGGTACTTAGAAGAAATATTGATTTTGTTTGTTTAATCATTTATTTACCCTTTCAATAAATATTTATTGAACTGCAGATATATGCCCAGAATCTCTCTGGATGATACTGTCACTTCCAACAGAAAATGGTGCAAAAGACTGATGAGGTGTCCTAGTTTCATTTAGGCCAGTCTTACCATGAGATTGTGTATGCTAAAGTAATCTCAAAACATATTTATAGAATGTGCATTTTTTTACTCTGATTTTGTAAAACATTACTGTCTTGTGTATCATTTGTCTCCCACGTGGTTTCTTTCCCAGAAATACTGTGAATATCCTTATTTCTATGACTTCTTTACTTTTGAGCCCATATTTCATATCTGAAATGGAAACTGTAAGATCAGAAAAGTATTTCTGACAATTATTTGTATTAGTTTATCTTTCAAGAAAGCGAAGTTGCTCAGTCATGTCCAACTCTTTGGGACCCCATGGACTTTAGCCTACCAGGCTTCTCCATCCATGGGATTTTTCTAGGCAAGAATACCGGAGTGGGTTGCCATTTCCTTCTCCAGGAGATCTTCCTGACCCAGGGATTGAACCTGGGTCTCCTGCATTGTAAGCAGATGCTTTACCATCTGAGCCACAAGGGAAGTTCATTGGCAGGTCTGTATAAATCCCCAGCAAGGTTTCTGCCATAAGCTGTATGAGGTCTTCATTTAATAAATAATTAATCCATGGCATACTATACAATGGCTGAGGAAAACAACCACAGGTCTCTTCAGTTGGGATGGATGCTTCTTCTTCCTCCCCAGGAGTACTTTCTTCACTCTTGGCTCAGTACAAAAACAGAGTTTCCATGGTAGATTACCATAAGACTAAGGAAGATTTACAGGCACAGGAATTAGAGTGATACAAAAATCCCTGGAAATGAAAGTCCTCAGCCCCCTTACCTGAAGTCTGTCGCTTCTGTGATTGCTCTTTTTCCACTTTTGCAGAGGAAGGTCCCCAAATTCAAAATTTCAACTTGCCCAGAGAGTGTATCAGGAAGTTTTTTCCCAAACGGAAGTGTTTTGTCTTTGACCGTCCTGCAAGCAACAAAAAACAATTACTTCATCTTGAGGAAATGCCAGATAATCAACTGGATGAGAATTTCCAGAAGCAATCAAAAGATTTCTGTTCATATATCTATACCCATGCAAGGACCAAGACCTTAAAAGAAGGAATCACTGTCACCGGGAAAAGTGAGTCTCCTTTGCTACAGCATGTCTCTCTGTGATTCAGCGTGGGCGAGGAATGTGTGGTGGAGTTGAAATTGTGAATATCCCCTGGGATTGCCAATAATTGTGTTTGCTTTTTTTCAGTAATTGTGTCTTCTCTATATAATTTGGAAAAACACATTTATGCCCCACATAGAAGTGCATGTTACTTCGTTAACATTTCCCTACATGAGGGTTTTTGGAAGACTCTCATATCTCATGAAACTGTAGGGCTGGCCAAAATGTTCTTTCAGGGTTTTCAGTAAGATGTTATGGAAAAACCCAAACAAACTTTTTGGCCAACCCAATATTACATTAAAGGTATGTTCCCTGGTGGCTCAGAGGTTAAAGCGTCTGCCTCTGATGCGGGAGACCTGGGTTCGATCCCTGGGTCGGGAAGATCGCCTGGAGAAGGAAATGGCAATCCACTCCAGTATTCTTGCCTGGAGAATCCCATGGGCGGAGAAGCCTAGTAGGTTACAGTCCACGGGGTCGCAAAGAGTCGGACACGACTGAGCGACTTCACCTCACCTCAAGGATACAAATATTCATTATGATGAGCCATCCGGTGGATAAGTGAGAATATACAAGTTATTTTGTGAATTCACATGAATCAGGAAATAAGTAGTGCACCATGAATCCATGTAAACTCATTGAAAATCTGAGAAACAAATGTAAATACAGTCTTATAAACAGAGCTGGCTTCATGCACAGGCTACCTGAGCAGTCTCACAGTGCCCTGTGCTGAGATGTGCCCTGTCTGTTTTAGTGTTTTTGTCACTGTCTGGAAATTCTTGATGACATTTTTACATAGGGCACTGCGTTTTCATTTGGAAATAGTACCCACAAAATACACAATTTATTTGCATATGTAAGTTCTCCGTTATTTTGCTACAATGGGCAAAGTGTTCCAGGAGAACTTTGAGAATGTTGTTGAGGTCATTCAGTTAATATTGTATTGTGATGAATTGAGAACCATAAAAGAGAGTGAATCGGAGACACTGGTGTCATTATAAGAAAATTATAGAAGAAAAAGGAGAAGGATATGAAGATGAGGAGAAGAAAGAAAAGAAAAGAAAATTTCAAGCTCAATAAAATTTTAGTGATTTTTAAGATACTGATCTAAGGTTCATAAATGAATGAAAACATTCTGTTTTCAAAATATTGAATTGGCCAAAAAGTTTGTTTGGATTTTTCTGTAGCATCTTATAGGAAAATCTAAACGAACTTTTGGGCAACACAATATATTATATTATTCAGGGCTTGGGCCTCTGGTGGAGGCCTATGTAAATGCCATCAACAGTGGATCAGTTCCTTGTCTGGAGAACGCAGTGACAACTCTGGCCCAGCTGGAGAACTCAGCAGCCGTCCAGAAGGCAGCTGATCACTACAGTGAGCAGATGGCCCAGCGACTGAGCCTCCCCACAGACACGCTCCAGGAGCTGCTGGAGGTGCACACAGACTGTGAGAGGGAAGCCATTGCAGTCTTCATGGAGCTCTCTTTCAAGGATGAAAATCGGGATTTCCAGACGAAGCTTGTGGTAATGTGGCCTAAAATATATCCTTCCTGATTCTTGTGGTTCTAGAAACGTGCTTTGTTGTTGCTGTTGTTCAGTAGTAGCTCAGTCATGCCCGGCTCTCCAATCCCATGGACTGCAACACACCAGGCTCCTCTGTCCTCCACTATGTCCTGGAGTTTGCTCAAATTCATGTCCACTGAGTGGGGGATGCCATCCAACCATCTCATCCTCTGCAGAGGATGAGAAATGTTTTTAGGCTCCCTCTACTCACCTATGATTCATATGCTTCTCATTGTAAAAGGAGTTTGGATTGTTGTGAATGACAGGACTCTACAGGCTACTTTCCTTCTTTTTTCCTAAAAACCGGCCTCTTTATTTTCTACTATAAACAAATTATCCTTTACTTTGGTGCTTAAAACAACACACAGTTATTAGCTCACACTTTTTCAGGTCATACGCTAGTGCAGGGAAAGAAATAAGAGTGCTTATTAAGGAAGGATTGTTTGGGGTCTGAAATGATTGCATATTTACAATGGCACACTTTGTTCCTAAGTTTGCAGCTCCCAGTTACTAGCACTCTTCTGAGAATGGATGGTGGCATCCTTGAATTTGATACAGTTCGAAAGATTCAGGTTCTCAGGGATGCAGAAACATGTCTGAAACCACATCCACCATGGCCACCAAGCTCAATTTTTAATTCCTGCCCAACAGTTACTCCATTGTGATTTTTAAACGCATTCTTTTTTAATGGTTAGAGCAGATGTGCATGTTTGATAGGCCACAAAGCAGGTTATTGTAGTTAGCATAAAGTTTAATTTAAATCATGTATAAGCCAGAGTGTCCTCCCCATATGTAAATATGTGAATATATCTTTATCAGAATTCATATGGGCTCTGGGGAACCCCCCTTCATCTTCAAGCCAGCAATGGTGCATTGTATTCTTCTTCTGTTTCCAATCACTCCAATTACCTCTTCTGCCACCAACTAGAGAAGACTGCATGGAAAAGGCTTGTGTGATTATGTAATGCCCACTTGGGTAATCTCACTTTCTTAAAGTAGCCTGTGCCGTATGACATAACCTAAACACAGGATCGACGTTCATCATGTTCAGAGGTCCAGGGACTATGCAGTGTGAACACCAAGGGAGAGAATTCGCAGAGTTCATAATTCTGCATACCATTGGCACCATCACTGAAACCTTGTCTTTCAGTCTACCTTTATCCATCCTACAAGTCACAAAAATCTCTTAGAGGAAAACCAGCCCAACTGTAATTTATAAGGACAAGTATGAAATTTCTGTTCCTATATTCTCACACAAGCAAACCCTCAATGAAACAAGAATTCAGAAAAAGTTCAAAACTCCGTTCGGTGTATACTTCACTCATTATGTTAGGCAGTTGATATGTTATGTATATATTTTATCTAAAGCACCTAGTATGCATAAGAAAGCCTACTTCAAATCATAATTGAACTTGCTATTTTTCATTGTTGATGGATTTATCACTATTAATCATACTACGTTAAAGGAACAATGAAATTCACATCTGCCAACCCATCATTTCACAGATGCTGAGACTGAGACAAGAAAGTTAAGGGACTTCCTATAAGTCACACAGAGTTGTAACACCTGGGAAAAAACCAGCCTCCTGACTCTGTATCTATTATTCTGTGTCTCACGTGCGCCGATATTGTCCCATTGTTTCCTTCAAGAGGATCACAGTTGGATGTTTTCTTCTAACAGCTCTTTTCTGTTGAATTTCTCCTTGTTTTTTCAACAGATCATGATCAAGAGAAAGAAAGACGATTTCTTGTTGCAAAATGAAGAAGCATCTGTCAGATATTGTCAGGCTGAGCTTAAAAAGCTTTCAGAGCCCTTAGTAACGAGTATTTCAGAGGGAACTTTCTTTGTTCCTGGAGGACACAGTCTCTATTTAGAAGCAAGGAACAAGTTTGAACAAGACTATAAACTGGTCCCCAGGAAAGGAGTTAAGGTGAGGAGTAAGGGGATTGGGAAAGAATAACAGATTGGAGACCAAGGGTTTTTGTTGGTTCTTTTAAAATTCTAAGACCATAGCATAACTTTTGTAGAGAAAGGAGAGCATGGCAATATCTTTATATGTTCAGCTTTTCTATCTACAGTTTGCTAGCTACTCTTCAACAAACCAGAAATATTTCTACCCAAAGACAGGACTTCTTATCAAGGATCTAGATGAAAGAGAATATTCCTTTTATTCAAACCATGTACTAGGTTTTGCAAAACACTAATTCAAAAAGATATTCGCAACCCAAAGTTCATAGCAGCAGTATTTACAATAGCCAAAATATGGAAGCAACCTAAATATCCATCAACAGATGAATGGATAAAGATGTGGAGAGTGCATATATATGAATGCTACTTACTCAGTTATTAAAAAATAAAAGGATGAAATTTGGCTATTTGTGGCAACATGGATTGACTTATACTAAGAGAAATAAGTTAAACAGGCAAAGACAAATACCGATGATGTCACTTATATTTGACATCCAAAGCTACAACAACCTAGTAAACATAACAAAAGAAGAAGATTCACAGACATAGAGGACAAATCAGTGGTTACTAATGTGGAGTGGGGGCAATACAGGAGGGAGGGTGTGAGGTACAAATGACTGAGTGTAAGATAGGCTACTAAGATGTATTGCAAAGTACAGGGAATATAGCCAATATTTTGTAGTAACTTTAAATGCAGTGTAACCTTTAAAAATTGTATACAAATAAAATAACAAAATTTTAAAAAGAAATTTCCCTCAAATGGGCTTTCTGCAGAGAATAGGGAAAATTAAAGAAAAGCTGCTATTTTCAAGAAGCTTATGGTCTTAACCTGAGAAGGACATGTAAATAGTCAATGGATATGGTGGGACAATGACTATTATATACATTGATAAGGATCAGTGACAGTGATGGTGGGGGTGATGATGATGATGGCTGATGTATGTTAAGCACTCGCTACATCAGCTGTACCTTAGGTGATTTGGTTGGATTATCAATTTAGTCCCCAAAATAATATAAATGAAATGTTATCATCTTTATTATAAAATTGAGAAATGTGACATGGGGAGAATGTACTAAGTTGCCCAAGTTCACACAACTATTGAGTGGTAGTGCTTACAGGGCAGCTGTTATGTTCTTGGAAGCCATTCAGAACTCAGAATAAACCTGAAGAATGCTTCCTGGAAGAGGAGGTAGAGGCCACAAGTTGGAGTGTCAGAAAATGATATCCTAATAAAGTGTAGATGAGCATTAGAAGAAAAACAGTGTGCAGAGACTACAGTTGCAAGCAGTAGAGGATTGGTGTTTGTACAACTGCACAGAATTACAGGGTCTTTAACCACTGTGGGGCCCCAAGAAGGATGAAGAACTTATAGGGTCCAATCTGTAGGTTTACTGAACAATAATTTCCATAACAAGACACTATGTCTTTGCTGCCTGATGAGTCTTTGCTTCTTATTGTTTTCTCAGGCAAACCAGGTCCTCCAGAGCTTCCTGCAGTCACAGGCAGGAGTAGAGGCAGCCATCCTGCAGGTAGACCAGGCCCTCGCGGATGCGGACAAGGCTGTGGCAGGTACAGGGAGGACTGGGCTCTCAGAGGGGAAGGTGGCCCCTGTGCTGCCCTTTTGCAGGTGTGGGAACAAACACTTCTTGGAACCAGAGCTTCCTCTTCCTCTGTGGAACCTCTCTGGTACATGTGGAAATAACCAGGGGAGTTTGGATTTTAAGTACATCCAATCAGGGCTTCTACCTCATATGCCGAAGCACGTTGTCTAATGTGGTAGCAGGATGTGGTAGCAGGAACAGTCAGACTCCTTCCCACCAATTTAATGCCATTTTAGTCTTTGAGCTCAGTTAGGTATAGCTCTGCATAATTGTTATTTCTTTAAAACTTTTGTGAAACAGAGGAACGTACCAAGAGAGAAGCAGCAGAGATGAAACAGGATCTGCTAACACAGGAACTGAATGATGTGAAGCAAAAACTGGAGGCCCAAGAGAGAAGACACCAGGAAAATATAGCCCAACAGGAAGAGAAGTTTAAGATGGAAAGTGAAAACCTTCGAAGAGAGCAGGAAGCAGTGCGGGCACACCAGCTGAAGGTAAGTCTAATTGCGCATGGGCAGAGCCTGACCACCTGACCTGCCTCTTGAGAAATCTGTATGCAGGTCAGAAAGCAAGTTAGAACTGGACATGGAACAACAGACTGGTTCCAAATAGGAAAAGGAGTCCATCAAGGCTGTATATTGTCACCCTGCTTATTTAACATATATGCGGAGTACATTATGAGAAATGCTGGGCTGGAAGAAGCACAAGCTGGAATCAAGATTGCCAGGAGAAATATCAATAACCTCAGATATGCAGATGATACCACCCTTATGGCAGAAAGTGAAGAAGAACTAAAGAGCCTCTTAATGAAAGTGAAAGAGGAGAATGAAGAAGTTGGCTTAAAGCTCAACATTAGAAAACTAAGATCATGGCAAATAGATGGGAAAACAGTGGAAACAGTGGCTGACTGTATTTTTCTGGGCTCCAAAATCACTGCACATGGTGATTGCAGCCATGAAATTAAAAGGCGCTTACTCCTTGGAAGGAAAGTTATGACCAACCTAGAAAGCATAGTCAAAAGCCGAGACATTACTTTGCCAACAAAGGTCTGTCTAGTCAAGACTATGGTTTTTCCAGTAGTCATGTATGCATGTGAGAGTTGGACTGTGCAGAAAGATGAGCACCAAAGAATTGATGCTTTTGAACTGTGGTGTTGGAGAAGACTCTTGAGAGTCCCTTGGACTGCAAGGAGATCCAACCAGTCCATCCTAAAGGAAATCAGTCCTGGGTGTTCATTTAAGGACTGATGTTGAAGCTGAAACTCCAATACTTTAGCCACCTGATGCGAAGAACTGACTCATTTGAAAAGACCCTGATGCTGGGAAAGATTGAGGGCAGGAGAAGAAGGGGACGACAGAGGATGAGATAGTTGGGTGGCATCACTGACTCAATGGACATGGATTTTGGTGGACTCCAGGAGTTGGTGATGGACAGGGAGGCCTGGCATGCTGCGGTTCATGGGGTTGCAAAAAGTCAGACATGACTGAGTGACTGAACTGAACTGAACTGAGAGTCAGATAGACAAAATGCTATTTTCTCAGTAATAAAGGGACAGAACTTCAACCTTAAGTCAGATCCCAGAGAGAAATCCAAAGACATGTGTTTCATGTAAACGTCAAAGACACGTGGATCGTGCTGAAAACTCACTTCTGTAAGACTCAGCACCTTCTGTAGTGTTAGGGTTTGGAAGGGAAAATAACATGGCCCAGGCTCCTGAACTGCTGTGAGTGGTGATTACAGCGTCATATTTGCCCCAACATGAATAGGACTTCGGTCTTAGAGTCGTTAGAATTTTTGGTACAACCATCAGAGACGGGGAATAGTTCCATCTGCTCTTGAAGATATCACATTGTGCCTGGTATGATATATGGGATGCTGAAAGCTCTAAAATTTGCTATATTTGTTTCCAGATCTGCCTGATTCATTTTACACACCTAGAGTAAATATATTCTTGGTTCAAACCTAGAGTTTGATAGTGTCCTAAAGAGGGTCAGCAGATCTCATTATTTGTGACATGAATGTGGTCATTTTATCTCAGGGGAACTCAGAAATATTCAGAATTCACCTACATTCCCTCCCAGAGTGCATTCTTAGGGCTCGAACACATTGTTGGTATAACTTTAAGGCATGACTGAGGCACAGATCCACCCTGCCCAGGGAGATGGTGTAGAGCTTGGGTCCGCAGCCCACAGGCACAGACTGGTAGCAGCCTGTGGCCTATTAGCAACTGGGCCACACAGCAGGAGGTGAGTGGTGAGCAAGTGAGCAAAGCCTCATCTGTATTGACAGCCACTCCCCATCACTCACATTACTGCCTGAACTCTGCCTCCTGTCAGATCAGTGGCAGCATTAGACTCTCAGAGGAGCCTGAACCTTACTGTGAACTGAGCATGCAAGGGATCTAGGTTGCATGTTCCTTATGAGAATCTAAAGCCTGATGATCTGAACTGGAGCTGAGGCAGTGATGCTGGGGAATGACTGCAAATTCAGATTATCATTAGCAGAGAGGTTTGAATGCACAGAGCCATCATAAATCAATTGCTAGCAGACTCATATCAAAACCCTACCAGTGAGTGAAAGTGAAAGGAAAGTGAAGTCGCTCAGTCGAGTCCGACTCTTAGCGACCCATTGTCTGCAGCCTACTAGGCTCCTCCGTCCATGGGATTTTCCAGGCAAGAGTACTGGAGTGGGCTGTCATTGCCTTCTCCATTGCCTATCAGTGAGTGGCAAGTGACAATTAGCTGCATCTAGTGACAGGTTCTATACTGGAAAGTGAGTTGATGTACTTCAATTGTACATCTGGTGGCAGGTTTCAAGTAAGAATCCAACACTTATTTTAGTCCATACATGGCCCACTGATTATTTTAATTACCACTTCTGTCCCCACCTCTTTTCCACACTGCTCGCTAGTCTCAATCACAGTTTTGGTGAGCTCACAAGCTAAGCCTAGCCAAAATAAAAAAAAAAAAAAAAAAGGTCACTGGAGAGCTTCTTTGAAAAGGGGGAAAGACCCAATGATGAGACAGCAGAAGACTCTAAGACTGCCAACAAAATGAAAGTTGCATTTAAAAGAAAATACCAAAAGTCCTACTTAAATTACAGGTCCATTGCAATAGGTGGCTCATATTCTCCAACCCACTTTGCATAATATGTAGTGAACAGGTACACATCGAAGCCATGAAACGTTCAAAACTGATTTGCCACATAGAAACCAAGCCCTCAATTAAAGGACAAGCTTTTAGGACAAGCAGTTTTTCAAAAGAAAAAAATGTGAACAAGAGGAACAGAAGCAATTATTGAAGGCCACCACTTAATTAAACGTGTCTGCACTGAAAGCATTGTTCTCAGTGGTTAACCACACGCTAGAGCTATGAAGAGTTGGTTAAGAGTTGATCCTGCCAACTGCCAAGGACTTTTGTCGGAACTTTTAAGAGAGGCTGCAGTTCAGAAGGTGGCACGTGTTCCTCTTCCGGCTAGCACTATAACTAGAAAAATTGATGAAACAGCAGAGGACGTTGAGGCACAATTGTTAGCGGTTAATGAGTCACGGTGGTATGCAATCCAGGCTGACAAGTCTATGAATGTTGACAACAAAGCAACAATCTTGTTTTTGAGGAATCTATTTTTCAAAGGATGTGCATGCAGATATGTGCAGGTTTGTTGCCAACCAACACCACAACCACAGAACTATTCAAGTCTTTGAATGATTACATATCAGGACACCTGAATCGGGTACTTGTGTTGGTACGTGCATGGACGGAGTGGCTGCCATGACTGAATGGCTTTCTCGATTCACTATTCAGGTCAAAGAGCTCACTTCCTAATGTGAGTCTACACACTGTGTTATCCTTAGAGAAATGCTGGCTAGATGAAAAATGTCACCTGAACGTAACAACATTTTGCACGATGTGATTAAAATTGTCAACCACATTAAAGTATCTGCCCTTAGCTCATGTCTGTTTGCCCAGCTCTGTGAGGAAACAGATGCAGAGCACACACATCTCCTCTTACACACAAAAGTGGGATAGCTTTCTAAAGATAGGTCCCTGGCCAGAGTTTTTGAGTTAAGAGAGCTACTCCAGAGATTCCCTTTAGAAAGACAGTCACCACTGGCAGCACATTTCAGTGACACAGAATGGGTTGTGACCCAAACTTGCTTCCTTGTGTGACATATTCAACGAACTCAATCTGTCAACTTCATGGGAGAATGACAACTGTGTTCAAGTCATCAGATAAAATGGCTGCATTCAAAGGCAAACTGTAAGTATGCAGATGATGAGTGAACACTGGGATTTTTGACATGTTTCAAACATTAGCAGAGATTTTGAAAAAGACTGAACCAGGGCCTTCTTTCTCCCAACCAGTGTGTGAACACCTATCTCAGCTTTCAAAACAGTTTGAACATCACTTCCCAAACACAAAAGACCCCTAAACTGGAAAGGAAAGGATCCGAGACCCATTTGTGAATAAACCAAATGAATCAATTTTATCCGTGCTAGAACTGGATGAATTTGAATGAAATCCCAAATGACAGTGGCCTTAAAAGTATGTTTGAAACAGCTTCAAATGTCAATACCCTCTGGATTAAAGTCAAAGTGAAATATCCTGAGGTTGCCACAAAAGCACTGAAAAGCCTGCTTCCATTTCAACATCCTGTCTTCATGAAGCAGGGTTTTTTTGCAGTAACAGCAACTGAAATGAGATTACCTAGTAGACTGGACATAAGCAACACACTTCAGGATCACTGTCTCCCATCCCCTCAGATGCAACCATCTAGTTGCAGGAAAACAAGCTCAGGGCTCCCTCTGATTCTGCTTTATAGTGAGTTGTGTAATTATTTCATTATATATCATGATGTAATAATAATAGGAATAGTGTGCACATAAATACAATATGCTTGAATCATCCTGAAACCATTCCCCCCTACTCTGGTCTGTGGAAAAATTGTCTTCCAAGAAATTGGTTCCTGGTGACTAAAAGGTTGGGGTCACTGATTTAGGTCAATCCTGAGAAGCTATAAATTCTGAATACTCTCTCTACCAACCCACATCCAAACGTTTAGAAATATTGGACAAACTCATCAAAAAGCATCTAAGGCCATAAAGAAATAGTTGTTAGATATAAAATTCTGATAGTTGGATATTTTCAACAGGGCACTGTCTTCTTTTTACAGAGACAGAAAGAAATGCTTGCTGAAGAATTTAAAAGGAAAACCAGTGAATTACAAAAAGAGAAACTCAAAAAACAAAAGGAAATTGAAGATAATTTTCTCTCTGAAATTTTAAGTTTACTCCTTTGTATACTGCTCCTACCATTTAGATGTTGTTACCGTGTATAGATATGATGGCTCTCAGGTGAGTTGTTAAATGAGCTAACAATTCCTGATAAGCACATGAAAAAAAACTTCATGTAAGAGTGGTTAATCCTTGAAGTATATGTCACAGTAGTTTCAATCAAGAAAAGTTTAAAAATAAGAAGATATTACCAAAGAATCAGAGCCTGATATCCAAATATCTAAATAATTTTGATTGACTTGGTCGATTTAAAGAAATGGAAAATGAGTTAAAAGAAAATGATTGATTCATAGCAAAGTTTTAAGCAAAGCATAAAGAGAAGGGACAGTCACCTAGTTACAGACACGGAGAGAGTTTCTTTAGGCTCAATCTAACATGCCCTCATAAATCAGCAATGAAAGGACAGCAACCACATTTTTTAAATGGGTAAACATATAAGAAGATAACAACTAACCTCTCCAAAAAAGGCCATGTGGTTTAGACTTGATTTCCTCTGTTTTTATCAGCCCAGTCCATAACATCCTGCTCTGTGTAACATCCTGCGTGTAACATCCTGTTCCATTTTCTGTTTCTAGAGAGGAGCGTTTTTCTCAGAACCAAACAGGAGGAGCTCCAGAAATAAGCAAAGAAAGCTGAGAAATTGTTCCCTGGCTGCAGAATACACACAAAGCAAGTACATTCCTAAAATTTACTTATAAACACTTTTTGGTTGACTAGGAAAAGCAATAAATCCCCCAGCACAGAGCCCACACTTCGGGAAGGAAGGCAAGGGGTCATGGAGAAGCAAAGGTTGAGAAGCCCGCAAGGAGCTTTCCTCTTGCTGCTCAGCATCTCAGTTTGGACGTGAGGCAGCTGGGAGGCAACAGCCTGTGCACCGTGTCCTGGATGGATGCTCCTCCTCTGTCATCCATGACCCAATGCCCACCTCTTCACAGAGGCACTGGCTGAGGTCACTTCCCCCTGCCCCCATCCCCCAACTCTGACTGCATCCTGACTATTCCTTGCTGGGCATTGAAAAAAAAAAGAGAAAAGAAGGCCCTTAGCATACAGACTATTTAAATCTTAAAACACAAACAGGATTATTTTTGTATTAAAAATATTTCATATTCCCTGGGGGAAGAATGGGAGGAATGGATAGTTAAGAAGTTTGGGACCAACATGTACTCACTGCAATATTTTAAATGGCTAACCAATGAGGTCCTACTATATAGCACATGGAACTCTCCTCAATATTATGAGGCAGCCTAGATTGGAGAGAAGTTTGTGGGAGAATGGATACATGTATATGTATGACAGAGTTCCTTTGCTGTCTGCCTGAAACTATCACAACATTGTTAATCAGCTGTACTTCAATATAAAATAAAAAGTTTAAAAAAGTATTTAGCATCTCAAATACTACACAACTCTATTATACAGAATGATTCAATTTCCTTCTCACTAATCAACTATAAATAGTATGTTAACAACTAATCTCAAAAATATACAAGCAACTCCTGCAGCTTAATTCCAGAAAAATAAATGACCCAATCAAAAACTGGGCCAAAGAACTAAATAGACATTTCTCCAAAGAAGACATATGGATGGCTAACAAACATATGAAAAGATGCTCAACATCACTCATTATCAAAGAAATGCAAATCAAAACCACAATGAGGTGCCGTTTCACACCAGTCAGAATGGCTGAGATCCAAAAGTCTACAAGCAATAAATGCTGGAGAGGGTGTGGAGAAAAGGGAACCCTCTTACACTGTTGGTGGGAATGCAAACTAGTACAACCACTATGGAGAACAGTGTGGAGATTCCTTAAAAAACTGCAAACAGAACTGCCGTAGGACCCAGCAATCCCACTGCTGGGCATACACACTGAGGAAACCAGAATTGAAAGAGACACGTGTACCCCAATGTTCATCGCAGCACTGTTTATAATAGCCAGGACATGGAAGCAACCTAGATGTCCATCAGCAGATGAATGGATAAGAAAGCCGTGGTACATATACACAATGGAGTATTACTCAGCCATTCAAAAGAATACATTTGAATCAGTTCTAATGAGGTAGATGAAACTAGGGCCTATTATACAGAGTGAAGTAAGCCAGAAAGAAAAACACCAATACAGTATACTAACACATATATATGTAATTTAGAAAGATGGTAATGATAACCCTGTATGTGAGACAGCAAAAGAGACACAAATGTATAGAAAGGACTTTTGGACTCTATGGGAGAGGGAGAGGGTGGGATGATTTGGGAGAATGGCATTGAAACATGTATACTATCACATAAGAAATGAATCGCCAGTCTATGATCGATGCAGGATACAGGATGCTTGGGCCTGGTGCATGGGGATGATCCAGAGAGATGATATGGGGTGGGAGGTGGGAGGGGGGTTCAGGATTGGGAACTCATGTACACCCATGGGGGATTCATGTCAATGTATAGCAAAACCAATACAGTATTGTAAAGCAAAATAAAGTAAAAATAAAAATAAAAAAAATAATAAATAGTATGTTAAGGTCTTATTGTGTTGGTTTATCATGTACCATTTTAATACCTGGCCCATTCAGTTACTGCCTCAAAATAACTTGTGGTATTAGCTGAAAATACAATTGCTGTACTTTTAACTCTCACTTTAGATAACTCTCCTGAACAATAACCTTTGAAAAACATTGGACATCTTCTACCATCTAATAACACTATTTCATTCTACTTGGGTAGTTTTGAAGTTTCTGGTTTAGGTACCTCAGCGTACTTTGAAAGAAAAAATAATACATTGTAAACTCTAGAGCTCCTATACAAAGTTTTATCAGTATTTAATATCAGAAAGGGAATCTACAATTCCTCTTGTTCATAGCTGCTCACCTTAAAATTAAGCAATTATTTTTCAAGTAAAAGTGAGTTTATTCAGGAATAGCAAAGGAAGTCTAATTCCAGAATAGCAAGCTATAGAAAAGCCATGGGCAAATCTAACAAAGAAGAACATTATTTTATGGAGAAAAGGAAGGAGTTGGGAAAGATTATTTTCAAAACAAGTCCATTCTTAAAAAATAAGAGTTCCTGGTGATGACTTGTCCTCATTGGCTGAGTTGTTGGGGAGTCAATTCTTCTAGGAGATGCAATGTACGTCTTTTCCTGTTGGGGACTGTCACTGATGACTCCCTTGTTGAAGATTTTTCCTGTTGGGTCTGTAATGACAGTTCTTTTTATAAATGACCTCCAAACGTATTACATGAGAGCTCTTCTTTCTGGCCAGCTGACTCAATATGAGTGGCATCCCTTATTTAATTCTCACATAACACAGAAGTAAAAGATCATTTTATTCTCCCAACTCTGCTCCCAATCCACTCTAGATTAAAAAAAAAAAAAAAAAGATAAATTTTAGAGAGGCATTATGTTTTAAAAAAATTCACGTTTTTTTCTGACAGAAGGATTTTTAGATACCTTACAATTCTTGGCAATTTGCAGCTTACATAAAGCACTGATACATTAGAACACATTGTCTAACTTGTTCTCTGTTGAAACAGTACGTTAATGAAGGAAAAGTTTTTTAAATTTCAGAGAGTTTATATGTTATCAACTGTACAGTAATGAATCAGGTAGGAATTGTCGTTTTTCCTACAACATTGATAAGAAACTGGTGGCTTACGGAGTTAAGTTCATTTTCAGGGTCTCAACAGAAAATAAGTGACATGAGCCCTGTGATTTGAACTCTGGCAGCCTAACTCCAAAACCTGTACTTGGACTTCGCCGGGCAGCTCTGAGCTCCTCCAGCCTGACTCTCCCCCATCACGGTCCTGCCTCTCAGCTGTTCCCACTGGATCTCCCCAGCCTGCTCATCTTCCTCTTGGGCTGTGTCCTCCCACTTGCTTGTAATTAGAGAGGGAAATGTTCCTGTTTCAGGCCATGCCTCCACTTTCATTCAGAAGTAACCCTCCTTGTCTTCAGAGACACTCAATTGTAAAGCAATACTTATATAGAATTTGCTATGCACCAGCATAGTTTTAAGAGTATTGTATAGAGAATGAACTTATGGATGCCAGTAGGGAAGGATATGGGGAAGAGAAAGTTAGGGAGTTTGCGATGGACGTATACACACTGCTGTATTTAAAATGGATAACCAACAAGGACCTACTGTATAGCACACAGAACTGTGCTCAGTGTCACGCGGCAGCCTGGATGGGAGGGGAGTTTGGGGAAAATGAATACATGTATATGTATGGTGGAGTCCCTTTGCTGTCCACCTGACACTGTCCTGTCCTGACGCTCCACCTGTCCACAACATTGTTAACAGCTTAAAAAATAAAAAGAGTATTGTAAGCATCAGTTCTGGGTGTTCATTGGAAGGACTGAAGCTAAAGCTGAAACTCCAGTACTTTGGCCACCTCATGCGAAGAGTTGAGTCATTGGAAAAGACTCTGATGCTGGGAGGGATTGGGAGCAGGAGGAGAAGGGGACGACAGAGGATGAGATGGCTGGATGGCATCACCGACTCGATGGACGTGAGTCTGAGTGAACTCCGGGAGTTGGTGATGGACAGGGAGGCCTGGCGTGCTGTGATTCATGGGGTCGCAAAGAGCCAGACATGACTGAGTGACTGAACTGAACTGAATGACTCTAATGACAGATGGACTTTACTCTTCATGTCACCATTTTACAGAAGAGAAACCTGAGGTCCACAGAAATTAATCTTCCCAGTCATCACATAGTTACTTAAGTATGATAACATGTGGTGGTCTTGTCTTTAGTATTGTCTTTCAGAAAACAAATTATGGTTAAAGGTCTCTGACTGCTGCCTGTCTTTTAAGAACATGAGACACCCAATCACGTTGATGAAAAAATTTATAGGAGAGCTTGGCCCAGCTGGGAGACTCTGACATATCTAGGTAGACCTTAGAATATACATTGCTTGTCTCTCTTCCCTCTCAGTTCAAATAATTTTTTAAAAAGTCTTAAAATTTCAGATAATAAAATAATTTTTACATGTATAACTTTGTTAGGTACTTTACACTGCTATGGTCCTGTTACGTTTGAAAGAGAATGGCTATCTTTATCTCAATTTCTTTCTCTCACAGTCACTTCTCCTCCAGCCTGTTCCTGCTCCCACTGATTCCCTGCATCTGTTCTCACTGAGAACACTGATCACATTCATTTTTCCTATGTCTGCAAGTTCTTCCCAGATTAAACTCTATGTAAATTCAACCCCCAATATACTAAACACCATTCCCTGCTTACTTCTTTCTTAGCATTTATCATTCTCTAGTAAACATATGTGTATTTAGTTTTTTCACGTTCTATATTATCTGCCTCCTCCACTAGAAGAGAGCTCCACAAGGCAGGGATTTGTCTCCATTTTGTTCACTGTTTGCTTCTGAGTGCCTAGGACAGTGTCCAGCACAAGGTAGGTTCTCAATAGATATTTGTGCAATTACTAAGTGATCAAATCATTCTGGAACTCCAGAGATGGTGTCTGGTCACTCCTCATCCCCTTCATGTCCCATCTGCCCCTAATATCCCTCAAATGCATGTGTTCTCAAGGCTCCATCATCAGTGGTTTGGGTTCTCATTCTATTCACTGCATGCCTCCCATGGACAGGTTGCTTTAGGGTTCATTAAGGATCCATGAGGTACTGTACATAATTTACCTGTACAGGCCTTAGCACGCTAGGCTGATTACTTACCTTTTCAGAAACATACAAAGAATAGAGAATTGATGTACAGTTTCTACAAGCACAAGGCTGATGTGCACCATGATAGATGA
The DNA here is from genome assembly GCA_006410635.1 of Cephalophus harveyi. NCBI lineage: Eukaryota > Metazoa > Chordata > Mammalia > Artiodactyla > Bovidae > Cephalophus > Cephalophus harveyi. Next base: position 32,160 of record SJYT01044672.1, on the reverse strand, counting down.
CTTCTGGATGTTGTATTTGAGTACTTTATCATATATTTATTTGCGATTTGCATTTGCTATTTCAATAAGTTGATTTTTTCCTAGCAGGATACTTCTCTTATTCTTACTAATTTTTAGGACAATCTGCTTATATCTCCTTCAGCATTTCTGTCTAAGAAAGTCACTCACCATTTCTTTCCTAATGTCTTCCTCTGTGGCTTACTGGCTCATCACAATTAGGGGCTAGAACCTCAATCCACTAAACTCTAAAGATCCCTAGGATTATATCACTGTCTCTCCATGGACTCTTGCTTTATTGCTGTGTCTGTAAGTCTCTCCCACTCTCTTTATTCTGCCTTTCTCTTCTCTCATTTTTACTTTGCAATCTCCCATTGGCTTCACACAAAACATTTAATCTCTGTTTTCCTTTTATAAGAACTCTTGACTACCAATCAAGGGAGAACAATTTCCTTTGTCAAGCTTAGTTAATGAGCAGGTCAGTTTAGGAGGGATAAAAGTTTGAGAACTCTAAGGAAACTTTATCAGTGAAGGAATTTTGACCACATTGTTTTTTACTCTTCATGAGAGAATATCATGTAATGAGAGTTCCCTTAATGAGGAAGTCCTTAACTTAGTCAAGTTTTAAAACACCTGAATTATGACTCCTCACCTCAGTCATTGGATTAAAGATTTCCTGAGCATGGCCCCACCCATCAGAACAAGACCCAGTTTTCCTCTCAGTCAGTCTCTCCTATCAGGAAAATTTCATAAGCCTCTTGTTCTTTTCCATCAGAGGGCAGACAGAATGAAAACCACAATCACAGAAAACTAGCCAATCTGATCACATGGGCCACAGCCTTGTCTAACTCAATGAAACTATGAGCTATGCCGTGTAGGGTAACCTAAGACGGACAGGTCATGGTGGAGAGTTCTGAAAAAACGTGGTCTCCTGGAGAAGGGAATGGCAAACCACTTCAGTATTCTTGCCTTGAAAACCTCATGAACAGTATGAAAAGGCAAAAAGATAGGACACTGAAAGATGAACTCCCCAGGTCAATAGGTGCCCAATATGCTAACGGACATCAGTGGAGAAATAACTCCAGAAAGAATGAAGAGACAGAGTCAAAGCAAAAACAACACCCAGTTGTGGATGGGACTGTTGATGGCAGTAAAGTCCAATGCTGTAAACAGCAATATTGCATAGGAACCTGGAATGTTAGGTTCATCAATCAGGTTAAATAGGAAGTCATCAAACAGGAGATGACAAGATTGAACATCAACATTTTAGGTATCAGGGAACTAAAATGGACTGAAATGGGGGAATTTAACTCAGATGACCATTATATCTACTACTGTGGGTAAGAATCCCTTAGAAGAAATGGAGTAGCCCTCCAAGTCAAGAAAAGAGTCCGAAATGCAGTACTTATGATTCATGTCAATGTATAGCAAAACCAATACAGTATTGTAAAGCAAAATAAAGTAAAAATAAAAATAAAAAAAATAATAAATAGTATGTTAAGGTCTTATTGTGTTGGTTTATCATGTACCATTTTAATACCTGGCCCATTCAGTTACTGCCTCAAAATAACTTGTGGTATTAGCTGAAAATACAATTGCTGTACTTTTAACTCTCACTTTAGATAACTCTCCTGAACAATAACCTTTGAAAAACATTGGACATCTTCTACCATCTAATAACACTATTTCATTCTACTTGGGTAGTTTTGAAGTTTCTGGTTTAGGTACCTCAGCGTACTTTGAAAGAAAAAATAATACATTGTAAACTCTAGAGCTCCTATACAAAGTTTTATCAGTATTTAATATCAGAAAGGGAATCTACAATTCCTCTTGTTCATAGCTGCTCACCTTAAAATTAAGCAATTATTTTTCAAGTAAAAGTGAGTTTATTCAGGAATAGCAAAGGAAGTCTAATTCCAGAATAGCAAGCTATAGAAAAGCCATGGGCAAATCTAACAAAGAAGAACATTATTTTATGGAGAAAAGGAAGGAGTTGGGAAAGATTATTTTCAAAACAAGTCCATTGGTAAAAAATAAGAGTTCCTGGTGATGACTTGTCCTCATTGGCTGAGTTGTTGGGGAGTCAATTCTTCTAGGAGATGCAATGTACGTCTTTTCCTGTTGGGGACTGTCACTGATGACTCCCTTGTTGAAGATTTTTCCTGTTGGGTCTGTAATGACAGTTCTTTTTATAAATGACCTCCAAACGTATTACATGAGAGCTCTTCTTTCTGGCCAGCTGACTCAATATGAGTGGCATCCCTTATTTAATTCTCACATAACACAGAAGTAAAAGATCATTTTATTCTCCCAACTCTGCTCCCAATCCACTCTAGATTAAAAAAAAAAAAAAAAAGATAAATTTTAGAGAGGCATTATGTTTTAAAAAAATTCACGTTTTTTTCTGACAGAAGGATTTTTAGATACCTTACAATTCTTGGCAATTTGCAGCTTACATAAAGCACTGATACATTAGAACACATTGTCTAACTTGTTCTCTGTTGAAACAGTACGTTAATGAAGGAAAAGTTTTTTAAATTTCAGAGAGTTTATATGTTATCAACTGTACAGTAATGAATCAGGTAGGAATTGTCGTTTTTCCTACAACATTGATAAGAAACTGGTGGCTTACGGAGTTAAGTTCATTTTCAGGGTCTCAACAGAAAATAAGTGACATGAGCCCTGTGATTTGAACTCTGGCAGCCTAACTCCAAAACCTGTACTTGGACTTCGCCGGGCAGCTCTGAGCTCCTCCAGCCTGACTCTCCCCCATCACGGTCCTGCCTCTCAGCTGTTCCCACTGGATCTCCCCAGCCTGCTCATCTTCCTCTTGGGCTGTGTCCTCCCACTTGCTTGTAATTAGAGAGGGAAATGTTCCTGTTTCAGGCCATGCCTCCACTTTCATTCAGAAGTAACCCTCCTTGTCTTCAGAGACACTCAATTGTAAAGCAATACTTATATAGAATTTGCTATGCACCAGCATAGTTTTAAGAGTATTGTATAGAGAATGAACTTATGGATGCCAGTAGGGAAGGATATGGGGAAGAGAAAGTTAGGGAGTTTGCGATGGACGTATACACACTGCTGTATTTAAAATGGATAACCAACAAGGACCTACTGTATAGCACACAGAACTGTGCTCAGTGTCACGCGGCAGCCTGGATGGGAGGGGAGTTTGGGGAAAATGAATACATGTATATGTATGGTGGAGTCCCTTTGCTGTCCACCTGACACTGTCCTGTCCTGACGCTCCACCTGTCCACAACATTGTTAACAGCTTAAAAAATAAAAAGAGTATTGTAAGCATCAGTTCTGGGTGTTCATTGGAAGGACTGAAGCTAAAGCTGAAACTCCAGTACTTTGGCCACCTCATGCGAAGAGTTGAGTCATTGGAAAAGACTCTGATGCTGGGAGGGATTGGGAGCAGGAGGAGAAGGGGACGACAGAGGATGAGATGGCTGGATGGCATCACCGACTCGATGGACGTGAGTCTGAGTGAACTCCGGGAGTTGGTGATGGACAGGGAGGCCTGGCGTGCTGTGATTCATGGGGTCGCAAAGAGCCAGACATGACTGAGTGACTGAACTGAACTGAATGACTCTAATGACAGATGGACTTTACTCTTCATGTCACCATTTTACAGAAGAGAAACCTGAGGTCCACAGAAATTAATCTTCCCAGTCATCACATAGTTACTTAAGTATGATAACATGTGGTGGTCTTGTCTTTAGTATTGTCTTTCAGAAAACAAATTATGGTTAAAGGTCTCTGACTGCTGCCTGTCTTTTAAGAACATGAGACACCCAATCACGTTGATGAAAAAATTTATAGGAGAGCTTGGCCCAGCTGGGAGACTCTGACATATCTAGGTAGACCTTAGAATATACATTGCTTGTCTCTCTTCCCTCTCAGTTCAAATAATTTTTTAAAAAGTCTTAAAATTTCAGATAATAAAATAATTTTTACATGTATAACTTTGTTAGGTACTTTACACTGCTATGGTCCTGTTACGTTTGAAAGAGAATGGCTATCTTTATCTCAATTTCTTTCTCTCACAGTCACTTCTCCTCCAGCCTGTTCCTGCTCCCACTGATTCCCTGCATCTGTTCTCACTGAGAACACTGATCACATTCATTTTTCCTATGTCTGCAAGTTCTTCCCAGATTAAACTCTATGTAAATTCAACCCCCAATATACTAAACACCATTCCCTGCTTACTTCTTTCTTAGCATTTATCATTCTCTAGTAAACATATGTGTATTTAGTTTTTTCACGTTCTATATTATCTGCCTCCTCCACTAGAAGAGAGCTCCACAAGGCAGGGATTTGTCTCCATTTTGTTCACTGTTTGCTTCTGAGTGCCTAGGACAGTGTCCAGCACAAGGTAGGTTCTCAATAGATATTTGTGCAATTACTAAGTGATCAAATCATTCTGGAACTCCAGAGATGGTGTCTGGTCACTCCTCATCCCCTTCATGTCCCATCTGCCCCTAATATCCCTCAAATGCATGTGTTCTCAAGGCTCCATCATCAGTGGTTTGGGTTCTCATTCTATTCACTGCATGCCTCCCATGGACAGGTTGCTTTAGGGTTCATTAAGGATCCATGAGGTACTGTACATAATTTACCTGTACAGGCCTTAGCACGCTAGGCTGATTACTTACCTTTTCAGAAACATACAAAGAATAGAGAATTGATGTACAGTTTCTACAAGCACAAGGCTGATGTGCACCATGATAGATGACTTCTGGATGTTGTATTTGAGTACTTTATCATATATTTATTTGCTATTTGCATTTGCTATTTCAATAAGTTGATTTTTTCCTAGCAGGATACTTCTCTTATTCTTACTAATTTTTAGGACAATCTGCTTATATCTCCTTCAGCATTTCTGTCTAAGAAAGTCACTCACCATTTCTTTCCTAATGTCTTCCTCTGTGGCTTACTGGCTCATCACAATTAGGGGCTAGAACCTCAATCCACTAAACTCTAAAGATCCCTAGGATTATATCACTGTCTCTCCATGGACTCTTGCTTTATTGCTGTGTCTGTAAGTCTCTCCCACTCTCTTTATTCTGCCTTTCTCTTCTCTCATTTTTACTTTGCAATCTCCCATTGGCTTCACACAAAACATTTAATCTCTGTTTTCCTTTTATAAGAACTCTTGACTACCAATCAAGGGAGAACAATTTCCTTTGTCAAGCTTAGTTAATGAGCAGGTCAGTTTAGGAGGGATAAAAGTTTGAGAACTCTAAGGAAACTTTATCAGTGAAGGAATTTTGACCACATTGTTTTTTACTCTTCATGAGAGAATATCATGTAATGAGAGTTCCCTTAATGAGGAAGTCCTTAACTTAGTCAAGTTTTAAAACACCTGAATTATGACTCCTCACCTCAGTCATTGGATTAAAGATTTCCTGAGCATGGCCCCACCCATCAGAACAAGACCCAGTTTTCCTCTCAGTCAGTCTCTCCTATCAGGAAAATTTCATAAGCCTCTTGTTCTTTTCCATCAGAGGGCAGACAGAATGAAAACCACAATCACAGAAAACTAGCCAATCTGATCACATGGGCCACAGCCTTGTCTAACTCAATGAAACTATGAGCTATGCCGTGTAGGGTAACCTAAGACGGACAGGTCATGGTGGAGAGTTCTGAAAAAACGTGGTCTCCTGGAGAAGGGAATGGCAAACCACTTCAGTATTCTTGCCTTGAAAACCTCATGAACAGTATGAAAAGGCAAAAAGATAGGACACTGAAAGATGAACTCCCCAGGTCAATAGGTGCCCAATATGCTAACGGACATCAGTGGAGAAATAACTCCAGAAAGAATGAAGAGACAGAGTCAAAGCAAAAACAACACCCAGTTGTGGATGGGACTGTTGATGGCAGTAAAGTCCAATGCTGTAAACAGCAATATTGCATAGGAACCTGGAATGTTAGGTTCATCAATCAGGTTAAATAGGAAGTCATCAAACAGGAGATGACAAGATTGAACATCAACATTTTAGGTATCAGGGAACTAAAATGGACTGAAATGGGGGAATTTAACTCAGATGACCATTATATCTACTACTGTGGGTAAGAATCCCTTAGAAGAAATGGAGTAGCCCTCCAAGTCAAGAAAAGAGTCCGAAATGCAGTACTTAGATGCAATCTCAAAAATGACAGAATGATCTCTGTTCATTTCCAAGGCAAATCATTCAATATCACGGTAATCTAAGTCTATACCCTAACCAGTAATGCTTAAGAAGCTGAAGTTGAATGGTTCTATGAAGACCTACAAGATCTTCTATAACTAACACCCAGAAAAAGGTCCTTTTCATTATAGGGGACTGGAATGCTAAAGTAGGAAGTCAAGAGATACCTGAAGTAACAGGCAAGTTTGGCCTTGGAGTACAGAATGAAGCAGGGCAAAGGCTAATAGAGTTTTGCCAAGAAAATGCACTGGTCATAGCAAACACCCTCTTCCTACAACACAAGAGGAGACTCTACACATGGACATCACCAAATGGTCAACAACAAAATCAGATCGATTATATTCTTTGCAGCCAAAGATGGAGAAGCTCTATATAGCCAGCAAAAACAAGACCAGGAGCTGACTGTGGCTCAGATCATGAACTCCTTACTAGCAAATTCAGACTTAAAATTAAGAAAGTAGGGAAAACCACTACACCATTCAGGTATGACCTAAATCAAATCCCTTATGATTATACAGTGGAAGTGAGAAATAGATTTAAGGGCCTAGATCTGATAGAGAGAGTGCCTGAAGAACTATGGACAAAGGTTCATGACATTGTACAGGAGGCAGTGATCAGGACCATCCCCATGAAAAAGAAATGCAAAAAGGCAAAATGAACAAATAGCTGAGAAAAGAAATCACGCAAAAGGCAAAGGAGAAAAGGAAAGATATACCCATCTGAATGCAGAGAATAGCAAGGAGAGATAAGAAAGCCTTCCTCAGCGATCAATGCAAAGAAATAGAAGAAAACAATACAATGGGAAGGACTAGAGATCGCTTCAAGAAAATTAGAGATACCAAGGGAACTTTTCATGCAAAGATGGGCACAATAAAGGACAGAAATGGTATGGACCTAACAGAAGCAGAAGATATTAAGAAGAGGTGGCAAGAATGCACAGAACAACTGTACAAAAAGTAACCACGATGGTGTGGTCACTCACCTAGAGCCAGATGTCCTGGAATGCAAAGTCAAGTGGGCCTTAGAAAGCATCACTACAAACAAAGCTAGTGGAGGTGAAGGAATTCCAGTTGAGCTGTTTCAAATCCTGAAAAATGATGCTGTGAAAGTGCTGCACTCAATATGCCAGCAAATTTGGAAAACTCAGCAGTGGCCACAGGACTGGAAAAGGTCCGTTTTCATTCCAATCCCAAAGAAAGGCAATGTCAAAGAATGCTCAAAACTACCGCTCAGTTGCACTCATCTCACATGCTAGTAAAGTAATGCTCAAAATTCTCCAAGCCAGGCTTCAACAGTACGTGAAATGTGAACTTCCAGATGTTCAAGCTAGATTTAGAAAAGGCAGCGGAACCAGAGATCAAATTGCCAACATTCACTGGATTATCAAAAAAGCAACAGGGTGCCAGAAAACCATCTATTTCTGCTTTATTCACTATGCCAAAGCCTTTGACTCTATGGATCACAACAAATTGGAAAATTCCGAAAGAGAATAGCAGATAACCTGACCTGCCTCTTGAGAAACCTGTTTGCAGGTCAGGAAGCAACAGTTAGACTTGACATGGAACGACAGACTGGTTCCAAATAGGAAAAGGAATACATCAAGGCTGTATATTGTCACCCTGCTTATTTAACTTATATGCAGAGTACATCATGAGAAACACTAGGCTAGATGAAGCACAAGCTGGAATCAATATTGCTGGAAGAAATATCAATAACCTCAGATATGCAGATGACACCACCCTTATGGCAGAAAGCGAAGAAGAACTAAAGAGCCTCTTGATGAAAGTGAAAGAGGAGAGTGAAAAAGTTGGCTTAAAGCTCAACATTCAGAAAACGAAGATCATGGCATCTAGTCCCATCACTTCATGACAAATAGGTGGGGAAACAGTGGAAACAGTGACAAACTTGATTTTGGGGGGCTCTGAAATCACTACAGATGGTAACTGCAGCCATGAAATTGAAAGACGCTTACTCCTTGGGAGAAAAGTTATGACCAACCCATACAGCATTTTAAAAAGCAGAGACATCACTTTGTCAACAAATTCTGTCTAGTCAAAGCTATGGTTTTTCCAGTAGTCAAGTATGGATGTGAGAGTTGGACTATAAAGAAAGCTGAGCATAGAAATATTGATGCTTTTGAACTATGGTGTTGGAGAAGACTCTTGAGAGTCCCTTGGACTGCAAGGAGATCCTACCAGTCCATCCTAAAGGAAATCAGTCCTGAATATTCATTGGAAGGACTGATCCTGAAGCTGAAACTCCAGTATTTTGACCACCTGATGTGAAGAACTGACCCTTTGAAAAGACCCTGATGCTGGGAAAGATTGAAGGCAGGAGGAGACAGGGATGAGATGAGGATGGCATCACCGACTCAATGGATATGAGTTTGAGTAAACTACAGAAGTTCCAGATGGACAGGAAGGCCTGGCGTGCTGCACTCGATAGGGTCGTAAAGAGTTGGACACAACTGAGCGACTGAAATGAACTGAACCGAACCGAACTGAACCCCAGTCATATCACAGGAAGAACAAAAACCAAACAAACTAAACGTATGCCCAGTTAGGTGGACAATCAGTACCAGGTCACTGCTCTCTCAGTCTCCTTGTGATGACTCCTTTGTCTGTGCTTTATCTCAAATACCTGACAGTGGGGAACTCTAGTAGCACTTTGTCTTTTCTACTTGGTGAAACTGGGAGCCCAGGTTGCTCTGTATTAATCAGCAAGAAGTCAAATGCCATCAAGATGTAGAGGGGTACAGATCATCTCAGGTGGTATACTCACACTAAGCAGAACACACAGGATATGGCAGCTGACTGGCCTGAGCCATGCTGCACCTTGCTCCTCTAGGTATTTGATCATATCCATTTCTCTTCTCAGTTGAAGGGAGCATTGCCTATGGCAGACAGTCAAAATCTTGGAGTATGGGTAAGATCCATTACCTGCAGCTTCTTCAACATATACCTCACATCCTCTCCACTGCGGTTTAAACCTTTAGAAAGAAGAGCAAGCGATTCTCACAGGTCTTGTTGAATTTCATGCTGTTACATGCCCAGTTCAGTCAATGAACAAAGAATTCATCCTTTTTTGAAGAGAAGAACAGAAATGAGGAAAAAACAGAGAGGAAGGGGAGGAAAAATATCTGACAAAAGCTGATGTATAATCCAGGTGCTGGAAGTACACAGATAATCCACTTAAAGGGTAACTGAAGACTTTTAAAGGCGGGGATGGGGGTGGGGTGGGGGGACACATTCAAGGGCACAAGCAGAGGGATTCAATGAAGGATATGGAGCAGTCAGAAGGTGGCAGGAACAATGACCAGGTAGCTTTTATAACTCGTGTCGAGTGAAAAGGCAAGCAATTTGTGAATTCCAGAATTATCAAAGATCAGAGACAATGGATGGTGCAAAAGGAAAGATGTGACCAAAGTAGAGGAACAGAGACACTGGAGCACCGTGGTTGACGAGGGTGGAAGCAAGGGGAACAGGAGCTTGACTTCCAGTCTCCTGCTGGTACTTCTCACTGGTAAATATCCATCAGAAAGGGTGGAGGATATGGGGGATCATCAGCATCAGATAAATATAGAAAGTTTAATACAGTTTGCATTATTTCCAGAATGTGACACAGTTAGAGCCATTAATGGTAGGAGGTGAATAGGTGAAATAAAATGTTCCTTCAGAAGGTTCTGAATATGTATAGAGGTTGGATTTTCTGTCCTTGTTAAAATGGAAGTATCTTCCCCCCAGGCAGGCATTCATCTGCACACAAGTTCACCCAAAGCAACCCCTGAGCCATCTGGACTATTGCTTTTACTGTGTGCTGCATTCTTGTCTTTCGGTGCACGTTTCCCTCTGGGCTCCACAGTGAGGTCTGAAACCAAAGGCATCTGGATGTTGTGTGTGCACCATCCCTCCAAGGAGAACCACACCCTGGTCCTTCTGGACACTGAGGGTCTGGCGATGTGGAGAAGGTAAGGTAGGAAATCTTCTTTACGCTTGAGACTCCACTTACATTTCAATTTCTCACCTCAATTCAATTTTTAGGACATGTTCCTATAAACTGTAAATCTTATTACGAATGATGAGGCCAAATTCTCTTTCCTTGAATTAATTCTTTGATAAAATATATACGTCAGTTGATAGGGATAAACTTTTTATTTTTAACACTGGGATGAAAGATACAGTAAAAATCTCTCAGTCCTGTCCAACTCTTTGCAACCCCATGGACTATACTGTCCATGGAATTCTCCAGGCCAGAATACTGGAGTGAGTAGCCTTTCCCTTCTCCAGGGTATCTTCCCAACCCAGAGATCCAACCCAGGTCTCCTGCATTTTAGGCAGATTCTTTACCAGCTGATCCACATGGGAAGCCCAAGAATACTGGAGTGGGTAGCCTATCCCTTCTCCAGAGGATCTTTCTAACCCAGAAATCAAACTGGGGTCTCCTGCATTGCAGGTGGATTCTTTGGCAACTGAGCTATCAGGGAAGCCCATACAAGTTAATAAATATTTATTGGGCATTTGAATCCTGGGGATGAAGTGTAACAGATATCTCAGTGAGTTAAAGACCCAGATCTGAGTTGAGGAGATAAATATTCAGTGTTATCAATGCAGGGAACCAAGAGGAAAAGAATGTGAGAATCTATCCCAGTTGCTCAGGTTCCTGAAAACTTCCTTATGAAAGGTATAACCCATTCAATCAATGGGATCTAGTTGTTGAAGTGTGTGGAGTTGATGAGTTGATGGTGTAGGTAGGAACTATTAACGTAGGATTTCTCTGAATAATGTATTTTTCAAATCTCCAGAAAAGTTTCAGCTATCCCAGGAACATTTTAGGTTCTGAAGATGAATTCGTCACTGACTTATCTAGAAGCATGAGCTACTTTAACCAAGAACTTTGTAAATGGGATAATTTTAGAAACTTTGTCTTTACAGTGTTAGTTGTAATCACACTTTTCTACTTATTTATAGTAACCTGCATCTGTATAAGAAAGCAGTAGCATTGAATCTTTGGCCTTCATCATTGTAGAAAGAAGCTGGTACATAAATTCAGAAATTCTAAATTTAAAAATCCAGATTTAATGTATTCAATAATCACATTAGTGTCAATCCAAGTTGGTCTACTGATTCATAATAGGCTGTAATTTTCATGACCCTCTTCTTTTTATCTAACTGCATTTTTCAAAGAACCAAAGCACACTGAACTGCACACTGATAGCAGAACTACTTGTTGCTCATATTGGTATAAAGTATCTTAATAGTATGTATGATGATTTAGTAACTAACTCGTGTCCAAATCTGGCAACCACATGGACTGTAGCCTTCCAGGCTCCTCTGTCCATGGGATTCTCCAGGCAAGCATACTGGAGTGGGGTGCCATTTCCTTCTCCAGGAGATCTTCCCGACCCAGGAAAAGAAACTGGGTCTCCTGCATTGCAGGTAGATTCTTTACAGACTGAGCTACAAGGGAAGCCCTGATACTGTGTGTGTGTGTGTGTGTGTGTGTGTGTGTGTGTATACACACATTCTATTCCAAAGTCACTCCTGATTTGCCCTGAATTTTGTTTTTAGCCTTATCATCTACTACCACACAGGTAATCACTGGTGGTGGTTTGGTTTAGTCACTAAGTCGTGTCCGACCCTTGTGACCCCACGGACTGTAGGCTGCCAGGCTCCTCTGTCCATGGGATTCTCCAGGCAAGAATACTGGAGTGGGTTGCCATTTCCTTCTCCAGAGGATCTTCTCGACTCAGTTATCGAACTCAGGTCTCCTGCACTGCAGGCAGATTCTTTACCAACTGAGCTATGAGGGAAGCCCTTCAGTCAAATAAAATAACCGTGTAATACTTTTACCTGAGCACACTTTCTGGCAATTATGATTGGCTTCTGCGGGTTCTTCCACCTGCATGATTTCTATAACTCCACAAATCCATCTTCTGTCAGTTCTTTAAATTCTAGCTATTTATTTCTTAATATCATCATATTACAGCCAGATATAAGCACTACTGCTCTGAATGCACAGAGTATTTTTTCTGGTTTGGGCATATGGGTTTTCCTGGTATCTCAGACAGTAAAGAATCCGCCTGCAATGCAAGAGACCCAGGTTCAATCCCTGGGTCCAGAAGATTCCCTGGAGAAGAGAATGGCTACCCACTCCAATATTCTTGCCTGGAGAATTCCATGGACAGAGAAGCCTCACAGGCTACAGTCCATGGGGTCGCATAGAGTCGAACACGACTAAGCAACTAACATTTACTTACTTACCTTTGCCATTTATAATATAACACTTGATTCCATGCCTGGCAGCTTATCATCTTGGATGAATATAAACATCTCAAATAAGATTATGTTTCCAGGTATACCTGCACCTCTTCAGTGCCCTCTCTCTAAGGCAAGGAGTATAATATGAAATGTTATATCCAAGCAAGCAAATAAGTGTCTCCTGTTAGTTAGATGCACAGTTAGTAGTTGATTAATTTAACTGAATATTACTTGTGCTCTTAATATACATCATGATATATTAGGAAAACGTTGGAAAGGCAACCAACACCCACTTACTGTCCCACAACTTCTATGTTCCAGGCATTGTACTAAACAGTTTAAGCACATATAGGGTATCATTCATTTCTGTTGGTAGCTAATCATACTCAAGTGCTTAGAAGGGTCAATATCTTCACCAGAAAGGTTTGCATTTAGCATTGTCTTGAAAATTTGTCATTTGTCTCACTATTGAGTTACAGTACAGCTGTTATAGTAATTGAACAACTGAATGAGAGCATAAGGGGTAGCATCCTCATGCTGTAATGTAGTTTCTAGGGGAACTCCAAGAATGACACGTGGATCTTTGCCCTGGCCAAGTTCCTGAGCATCAGCTTTGTCTGCAACAGGATGAACACCATCAACCACCAGGCCCTGGAACAGCTGCAGTATCCTTCCAGAACTGAACGAGTACATTTCATTGACTTCATAAGAATAGCAACTGACAATGTTTCTTCTTTTCCATGACTACATTCTGTTGGCAGATGAGATAGTAAAATGGGGCAAAAGGGAATATTTGTAAAACTTGTTTTGGGCTGAGATCTGGAAATTGTGTTGGAGAGTGCTGTTTATTCCTTAGCCAAGATCCCAGCTATGTGACTGAATTAACAGAACTGATCAGAACCAAATCACCTCCCAGCTCCGACAAAGTATCAGACTCAACTGAATTTGAGAGTTTCTTTTCAGACTTAATCTGGACTGTGCAGGACTGCATGCTGGAGCTGGAGTCAGATGGGAATCCCATCACTGAGGATGAGTACTTGGAGAATGCCTTGAAGTTGACTCCAGGTAGCAACTTGAAGGGGCAAGGTGGTAGAAAGATCAGTAGGTGTGAAATGATACCTAATTGTGGTCTTGATTTGCATTTCTCTGATAATGAGTGATGTTGAGCATCTTTTCATGTGTTTGTTAGCCATCCATATGTCTTTTTTGGAGAAATGTCTATTTAGTTCTTTGGCCTATTTTTTGATTGGGTCATTTATTTTTCTGGAATTGAGCTGTATAAGTTGCTTGTATATTTTTGAGATTAGTTGTTTGTCAGTTGCTTCATTTGCTATTATTTTCTCCCTCAGAAGGCTGTCTTTTCACCTTGCTTATAGTTTCCCTTGTTGTGTAGAAGCTTTTAATTTTAATTAGATTCTATTTGTTTATTTTTGCTTTTATTTGCAGTATTCTGGGAGGTGGATCATAGAGGATCCTGTTGTGATTTATGTTGGAGAGTGTTTTCCCTATGTTCTCCTCTAGGAGTTTTATAGTTTCTGGTCTTACATTTAGATCTTTAATTCATTTTGAGTTTATTTTTGTGTGTGGTGTTAGAAAGTGATCTAGTTTTTATGTGGTACCATTTCACACCAGTCAGAATGGCTGTGATCCAAAAGTCTACAAGCAATAAATGCTGGAGAGGGTGTGGAGAAAAGGGAACCCTCTTACACTGTTGGTGGGAATGCAAACTAGTACAGCCACTATGGAGAACAGTGTGGAGATTCCTTAAAAAATTATGAATAGAACTGCCTTATGACCCAGCAATACCACTGCTGGGCATACACACTGAGGAAACCAGAATTGAAAGAGACACATGTACCCCAATGTTCAT
>SJYT01044659.1:212684-235222 GCA_006410635.1 Cephalophus harveyi | reverse complement strand
CACAGCAGGATCCTCTATGACCCACCTCCCAGAATATTGGAAATAAAAGCAAAAATAAACAAATGGGACCTAATTAAAATTAAAAGCTTTTCCACAACAAAGGAAACTATAAGCAAGGTGAAAAGATAGCCTTCAGAATGGGAGAAAATAATAGCAAATGAAACAATGGACAAAGAATTAATCTCAAAAATATACGAGCAACTCCTGAAGCTCAATTCCAGAAAAATAAACGACCCAATCAAAAAGTGGGCCAAAGAATGAAACAGACATTTCTCCAAAGAAGACATACAGATGGCTAACAAATATATGAAAAGATTCTCAACATCACTCTTTATCAGAGAAAAGCAAATCAAAACTACAATGAGGTACCATTTCATGCCAGTCAGAATGGCTGCGATCCAAAAGTCTACAAGCAATAAATGCTGGAGAAGGTGTGGAGAAAAGGGAACCCTTTTACACTGTTGGTGGGGATGCAAACTAGTACAGCCACTATGGAGAACAGTGTGGAGATTTCTTTAAAAACTGGAAATAGAACTGCCATACGACCAGCAATCCCACTGCTGGGCATACACACCAAGGAAACCAGAATTGAAAGAGACACATGTACCCCAATGTTCATCACAGCACTGTTTATAATAGCCAGGACATGGAAGCAACCTAGATGTCCATTAGCAGATGAATGGATAAGAAAGCTTTGGTACATATGCACAATGGAATATTACTCAGCCAGTAAAAAGAATACATTTGAATCAGTTCTAATGAGGTATATGAAACTATTATACAGAGTGAAGTGAGCCAGAAAGAAAAACACCAATACAGTATACTAATGCATATATATAGAATTTAGAAAGATGGTAACGATAACCCTGTATGTGAGACAACAAAAGAGACACAGATGTATAGAACAGTCTTTTGGACTCTGTGGGAGAGGGCGAAGGCAGGATGATATGGGAAAATCGCATTGAAACATGTAAATTATCACATGTGAAACGAATCGCCAGTCCAGGTTCAATGCATGATGCAGGGTGTTCGGGGGTGGTGCAAGGGGATGACCCAGAGGGATGGGATGGGGAGGGAGCTGGGAGGGGGGTTCAGCGTGGGGAACACATGTACACCCATGGAGGATTCATGTTAATGTATGGCAAAACCAATACAATATTGTAAAGTAAAATAAATAAATAAACTGAGATTTTAAAAAAAGAAAAATCTCAAGAGTGCTCACTCCCCTTCTCTGCTCTCAGCCATATGAGGATACAATGAGAAGTTGGCTGACTGTAAGGTAGCAGAGAGTCCTACCAGAATTTCAAAGTTTAAGCCTCTAGTACTGTCAGAAATTAATTTGCTGTTCATATGAAGTGCATGCTAGAAGAAGCCAATATAGCCATGAAGGGAATGTAAAAGGTGATTCTGTGGAGAGTTCAGAAAGAAAAGGAGGAGAGCAATAGGGAAAGCTTCCATCTTCTTAGAGAATATGTAATTATGAACAAAATGTTGGTAGAAATATGGATGATAAAAGCTATTATGATGAGTTCTCAGATGGAAATGAGAAACATTTTATTGGAAACCAGAGAAAAGCTAATCCTTGTTATAAAGTGACAAAGAACTTGGCTGCATTGTGTTCATGTTTTAGGGTTTTATGGAAGGTAGAACTTGTGAGCAATGAAATTGGATATTTAATAGATAAGACTTCTGAGCAAAGTGTTGAAGATATGGCTTTCTCCTTTTGAATGCTTATAGTAAAATGTGAAAAGAGAAAAATGACTTAAAGATGGAATTGTTAAGCAAAAAGCATCTGGAACATAAAAGTTTGGAAAATTATCTGTCTACCCCTGTTGCAAAAAAATGGGGAAACATTTTTGTATGAGGACACTAAGGAGGGGACCAAATGATCCTTTGACAATATTAGTAGGGATGTCAGCCATGGTCTTATCATCCCAGTAAGAAAACTGCCAGTTTGAAGTGAAGTGGGAGAAGATAGGAAGAAGTGAAGTAGGAGAAGAAGGAAGAAAGTCTGTTGAACTTGCTGAATTTTCTTTGGATTGGCCAAAAAGTTCATTCAGGTTTTTCTTAAGATGTTATAGAAAAACCAGAATGAACTTCTTGGTCAACCTAGTATAAGACAGGAGCATTTGGCTACAAAAGTAGGCTATTCTTTAAGACAAGGAAAGAATGAGCCCAAAGGTGATTCAGAGATCACCAGGGCTGCCATCTCAGTTTGAAAAGGTGGGACTATTTCCTTGTTTTTAACAGACTAGGGGATTTCTGCCTAAAGCCTTGAGAGTGAGGTAATCCCATAGAGCCCTGGAGCATAACCCCTGCCTGGCAAAGTTTGGGGGCAGGACTGCCATCCCTGTGGCCTGGGGGTCATCCCAGTGGTCATCCCAGTGGCCTGGAGGAGTCCACATAGGTGGACTACTGCTCCAGTGGCCTGGAGGGCAGAGTATGGAGCCAAAGAGGATTATCTTTGTACCTTAAGATCTCATGAAGTTTGCCTAGCGAGGTTTTGAATTTCCTAGAGACTAGTCATCTTCTTTCCTGTTACTCCTTTGAAAGGGGAATGTTTAGTCAATGCCTGTCCCACTATCATACTTTAGTTTCAGTTCAGTTCAGTCATTCAGTCGTGATCAACTCTTTGTGACTACATTGACAGAACACTCCAGGCTTCCCTGTCCATCCCCAACTCCCGGAGCCTACACAAACTCATGTCCATTAAATTTGTGATGCCATACAACCATCTCATCCTCTGTCATCCCCTTCTCCACCTGGCTTCAGTCTTTCCCAGGATCAGGGTCTTTTCCAATGTCAGTACTTTGCATCAGGTGGCAAAAGTATTAGAGTTTCAGCTTCAGCATCAGTCCTTCAAATCAATATTCCAGACTGATTTCCTTTAGGATGGACTGGTTGGATCTCCATGTAGTCCAAGGGACTCTCAAGAGGCTTCTACAACACCACAATTCAAAAGCATCAATTCTTCAGCACTTAGCTTTATTTATAGTCCAACTCTCACATCCATACATGACTACTGGAAAAACCATAGGCTTGACTAGACGGACCTTTGTTGGCAAAGTAATGTCTCTGCTTTTTAATATGCTATCTAGGTTGGTCATAGCTTTTCTTCCAAGGAGCTAGCATCTTTTAATTTCATGGCTGCAGTCACCACCTGCAGTGATTTTGGAGTCCCCCAAAATAAAGTCTGACACTGTTTCCACTGTTTCCCCATCTATTTGCCATGAAGTGATGGGACTAGATGTCATGATCTTCGTTTTCTGAATGTTGGATTTTAAACCAACATTTTCATTCTCCTCTTTCACTTTCATCAAAAGGCTCTTTAATTCTTTGCTGTCTGCCAAAAGAGTGGTATCATCTGCATATCTGAGGTTATTGATATTTCTCCTGGCAATCTTGATTCCATCTTGTGCTTCTTCCAGTCCAGCCTTTCGCATGATGTATTCTGCATATAAATTAAATAAGCAGGGTCACAATATACAGCTTTGACATACTCCTTTTCCTATTTGGAACCAGTCTGTTGTTCCATGTCCAGTTCTACCTGTTGCTTCCTGACCTCCATACAAATTTCTCAGGAAGCAGGTCAGATGGTCTGGTATTCCCATCTCTTTAAGAATTTTCCGCAGTTTGTTGTGATCCACACAGTCAAAGGCTTTGGCATAGTCAACACAGCAAAAGTACATGTTTTTCTGGAACTCTTTTGCTTTTTCAATGATCCAGCGGATGTTGGCAATTTGATCTCTGGTTCCTCTGCCTTTTCTAAATCCAGATTGAACATCTGGAAGTTCATCGTTCATGTACTGTTGAAGCCTGGCTTGTAGAATTTTGAGCATTGCTTTGCTAGTGTGTGAGATGAGTGCAATTGTGCGGTAGTTTGAACATTCTTTGTCATTGCCTTTCTTTGGGATTGGAATGAAAACTGACCTTTTCAAGTCTTGTGGTCACTGCTGAGTTTTTCACATTTATGGGCATATTGAGTGCAGCACTTTCACAGCATCAGTTTTAGGATTTAAAATAACTCAACTGGAATCCACTAGCTTTGTTTGTAGTGATGCTTCCTAAGGTCCACTGGATTTCACATTCCAGGATGTCTGGCGCTAGGTGAGTAATCGCACCATCATGCTTATCTGGGTCTTGAAGTTGTCTTTTGTATAGTTCTTCTGCGTATTCTTGCCACCTGTTAATATCTTCTGCTTCTGTTAGGTCCATACAGTTTCTGTCCTTTATTGTGCTCATCTTGCATGAAATATTCCCTTGGTATGTGTCTAATTTTCTTGAAGAGATCTCTAGACTTTCCCATTCTATTGTTTTCCTCTATTTCTTTGCACTGATCACTGAGGAAGGCTTCCTTATCTCTCCTTGCTATTCTTTGGAACTCTGCATTCAAATGGTATATCTTTCCTTTTCTCCTTTGCCTTTAGTGTCTCTTCTTTTCACAGCTATTTGTAAGGCCTCATCAGACAACCATTTTGCCTTTTCTCATTTCTTTTTCTTGAGGATGGTCTTGATCACTGCCTCCTATATAATGTCATGAACTCCATCCATAGTTCTTCAGGTACTCTGTCTATCAGATCTAATCCCTTGAATCTATTTGTCACTTCCACTGTATAACCATAAAGGATTTGATTTAGGTCATACCTGAATGGTCTAGTGGTTTTCCATACCTTCTTCAACTTAAGTTTGAATTGGGCATTACGTAGTTCAGGATCTGAGCCACAGTCAGCTCCTGGTCTTGTTTTTTCTGACTGTATAGAGCTTCTCCATTTTTGGCTGCAAAGAATATAATCAATCTGATTTTGGTATTGACCATCTGGTGATGTCCATGTGTAGAGTCTTCTCTTGTGTTATTGGAAGAGAGTGTTTGCTGTGACCAGTACGTTCTCTTGGCAAAACTCTGTTAGCCTTTGACCTGCTTCATTCTGTACTCCAAGGCAAAATTTGCCTGTTACTCCAGGTATCTCTTGACTTCCTAGTTTTGCATTCCAGTCCCTTATAATGAAGAGGACATCTTTTATGGATTTTAGTTCTAGAGTGTCTTGTAGGTCTTCATAGAATTGTTCAACTTCAGCTTCTTCAGCATTACTGGTTGGGGCATAGACTTGGATTACTGTGATATTGAATGTGTATAGAGCCCTGGAAATAAACAGAGAGCATTCTGTCGTTTTTGAGATTTCATCCAAGTAATGCATTTTGGACTTTTTTGTTGACTATGATGGCTGCTCCATTTCTTCTAAGAGATTCTTGCCCACAGGAGTAGATATAATTGTCATTTGAGGTAAATTCATCCATTCCAGTCCATTTTAGTTCACTGATTCCTAAAATGGCACTGTTCACTCTTGTCATCTCCTGTTTGACCACTTCCAAGTTGCCTTGATTCCTGGACCTAACATTGCAGGTTCCTATGCCATATTGCTCTTTACAGCATTGGACTTTACTTCCATCACCTGTCACATCCACAACTGGGTGTTTTATTGCTTTGACTCTGTCTCTTCATTATTTCTGGAGTTATTTCTCTACTCTTCTCTAGTAGCATATTGGCACCTACCAACCTGGGGAGTTCATCGTTCAGTATCATACCTTTTTGCCTTTTCATACTGTTCTTTTTGGTTTGGCTTTGCATAATTTGTTGGTTTCACTTGTTCACATCTGGGGAAGGTTTTTGTCTCAGGATGGATTTTACCCAAGGCCTATTTTTATCTGATTTATATGTTATTTTTAGATGAGACTTCAAACTTTAGAGTTGATGCTAGATCAAGTTAACTTTGGGGACTAAGGGATGGAATATTTGGTTTGTGAGAAAGACATGAATTTGAAGGGGCTTGTGGTAGAGTTTTATGGACTGAATATTTGTATCCCATCCCCCAGAATTCATATGATGAAACTCTATCCCCCAGTTTGATGATCTTAGGTAGTGGAGCCTTTGGGAAGTAATTAGGATTAGATACAAACATAACGTTGGAAGCCTCATACTGAATCTGTGCCCTTGTGGAAGTCAGAAGAGGGCTTCCTCCCCCTTTCTCCTCTCTGCCATGTGAGGTTACAAGAAGTAGTCAGCAGTCTGCAGCTGGGAAGAGGGCCTTCATCAGAACTCAACCATGTTGGCACCCAGATTCAGATTTTTAGTCTCTAAAACTCAGAGAAGTAAATGTTGTTTATAAGCTGCCCAATCTTTAGTACCTTGTTAAAGTAGCCTGAATAGACTGACACTTGGTTTGAGGGTTTCTAATTTCAACAATTTTCCCATATCTCTAAGTATTTCTGTCATTTGGCCTGAAAGATGAAGCAGGTATCTATAGTATTGAGACTGAATTCACTGGGTAAGTGTGTAGAGAGAGCCATCTAATTACCTTTCTAGTTTTTCTTAAGTCCTTGCAAGCTCCTAGTTTCTTCTGTCTCCAGATGTGGAGCACTGTTAGTACTGATCCTCTCTTTCGGGTAGCACAATGTTCTCACCGTTAACCTTGACCAAAGCTTCCTTCCAAGACTCTCTCTTCCCTCGGAGGCTTAATGTCTACTTTCCAGTTTTCAATGATCCCTCATAGTTTCTGGCCCACTGAGAATATCTCTTATTGATTTTCAGCATCTGTCTGTCTCGCTCCACCTTTCCACATGTATGTGTGTTTATATGCATGGTGTATATGTGTGTTTGTACCTGTTTACTATACTTCCACTTGTACCTCTAGTTTTGTGAATTTGGTGTCAGAAGGAAATGTATTTATCTCTTTATCTGAAAGGTAGATTTTAATATAAAATTTTAAAAGCTAGTTCCTTGGGCAAAATAATCTATGAATGAAATTCCAGGTTTCCTGTAGATTACACTGTGCATATATTATTGATGATAAGTGCACACTGTTTTATTCTTGACATTTGATGCTTCAGAAGAAATTTAGTAATCTGATGGTTGATTACTAAAGCCTGAGGCATTATCACTGTACTGTAGACATTTAATAGAAAGATTATTTCAGAGTTTCTGTTTCAGATATTGATAAGATCCATTGTCCCCTACTTTGCCTGGTTATTGCTGTGGATAAGAGAATTAAATAAGTGAGATTCATATTCACTAAGCATGGTTGTTGCTGTTCAGCCACTAGTCACGTCTGACTCTTTGTAACCCCCATAGACTGCAGCCTACCAGGTTTCCCTGTCCTTCACCAGCTCTCAGACTTTGCTCAGACTCCTGCCCATTGAGTCAGTGATGCCATCCAACCATCTCATCCTCTGTTGCCACCTAAGCATAGTTTTGTGTTATAGGGCCCTAGGCTAAAGCTCTAGCTCTGATGAGACACCTTTAGGAAGGAGCTTTGGGTGACTAGATGCCAGTTATTTTCTGGCATATCATCTGATGGTGTAACCCCTCTAGAGCTGGAACACTGCAGAACACATAATTTCAGGATGAACCAGACTTGGATTTTCTCTCCTAGCTTAAAACTGCACAGAAGGTATTTTTAGAGTATGTGTGTGCTTAGTCACTCAATCATGTCCAACTCTTTGCAACCCCATGGATAGTAGCCTGCCCATGGAATTCTCCAGGCAAGAATACTGGAGTGGGTTGCCATTCCATTCTCCAGGGTATCTTCCCTACCCAGGGACT
The DNA here is from genome assembly GCA_006410635.1 of Cephalophus harveyi. Lineage (NCBI taxonomy): Eukaryota > Metazoa > Chordata > Mammalia > Artiodactyla > Bovidae > Cephalophus > Cephalophus harveyi. Next base: position 227,625 of record SJYT01044659.1, on the reverse strand, counting down.
GACCTCCAGTCTCCTGCATTGGCAGGCAGGTTCTTTACCTTCTGAGCCACTAGGGAAGCCCATTATTAGAGTAGAGAGATGCAAAGGCTGTATCTTTTTTATTGTTTCCTGTACTTTTGCATAATATTCTTCTTATTATAATTAAAATAATGACTGCTCACCTGAAGACCTCTCAGGAGTCCTTCTCCTTGGGAGATGGATCCAAAGGAAAGATCCCTAGAACCTTGCTGGGACACTTCACAGTTGTACATAATGAATAAATGAAGGCATTTGTTTGAAGCTGAAGTCTGGAAGAAAAGAGACAACAATATAGAAATTTCTGTAATGAGACCTAGGATTTTCCTTTGATAAAAACAGAGACACAGTAGCAGTGAACACTGTTCTCCATAGCTTCTCAATACTGAGATACTATGGGGGCACAGAAAAGTGTAGAGAAATTGGGTGCTTATTTGGAAAACAGCATCTGGGGAAAAAAAGGAAAATGTTTAGTTCAGTAAATGTATGGTCTCCACCAACAATTTTCAAATATTTTAGACAGAAGGATACCTTCATTGCTTCATAGAAAGATCACTCAGGTATCAATCCTCCCTTACCATTTAAAAGCTCATGGTCATAATGAATGGGGAGAAACTGCTGCTTTCACTAGCCACCCCCTCAATAAAAATGATCAATTTATTGCTAATTAAGACCTGAAACCCACCAGTATGATGTTACATCATTATTACCAGAAGCCTGTCTACACACCCCTCACATCATTTACAAAGTATTGCTTGACTAAACAAAACCATTATTTCAGGAGTGGGAAACACCAGGATGACTCCTGAAAAATACAGGGAGTAAATACTGAATGGATATGCCCAAGCATAATTCTTAAGACTGATGTAATAATAATAATGATGATGATGACTCCCTTTAATCTCCAAAACAGTGAAACACTGGTATGGCCGCAACTGAGAAAGAATATACTACACAGAAACACCTTTGTCCTTTGAATCCAACAAGAATGACTCTTTTTTATACAGATCCAAATCCAACAATCACATGATGCTCCCTGAACATTAGTCTTCCCCCATCCTTCCTTTTTTTTTTTTTTTGCTTCTTCCCTCCCTTCCTTCATCAAATACAATTTAACAGGCTTATGGATGACATATCCTAATGGGATGACATTTCCACTTAAATGACACTTAAATGATCCTATCCCCTAAGAAATACCCTAACCTACTTTAAGTTTCATCATTCCTTCCTTAACATTAGGCCTCTTACTCTGAATTTTAGGAAATAACTAGAAAATAGTTGAGAAGAGAGTTTATTGGAATTTTCCCCATTGTTTGAATCTCACTTACAAGGATTAATGAGCAAGAGATGGAAGCTTTTGTTGCAGGAATAGAGTAAGACTTAGAGCCTTTATAACAACTATTTGTTGATTTAGTAGAAATTGTGTTTCACTAGCAGGGTCATTCATCAGCATGAGACACTAGCAGCAACGTGCCCAGGAAAACCAATTTTCCAGAAGACACAAAGCTTACCAGAAGTCTTATGGTCTGAAGGCAGAAGATTCAGTTTGGTTGCTGACAAATAGAAAGGAAAAATAAAAATGAGCATTTTAAACCACAGCACGCATCATCATTGTGCTGTGTCAAGTTTTATCAGTCAAAGCTGTTTAAGAAAATTTTATGAATTTTGTAACCTTTTTATAACGGAAATAAGTCATTTGGGTTTCAGCAAACCTGATACACCTAGTACTTGAGATCAGATGGACTTTCTTCCATCATAATTATCATCATCATCATCATCTAGCACTTTGGTTAATTATTGACCATAAAAGTGAGAATATTTTATTGCTCTTAAGACCATGATAAAGATGCATACTATTTTTTTTTATTCATTAGCATCTTTATATCTATTTTCTACTCTCCCATATAGGACTAGGGACAGGACATATTGCAAGTAACTTTTGCATCCAGAGAAGAGTCCTCACTTTCACCAGCTAATTTATTCATCCTCACCTTTTGAGGAAATGGCAGCTTAAGTAATCTTTGAGTAGAGCTATGTAGCTCTGAAATGAGTGGGACAGTCCAGTGGCTACCTTGAAAGGTTTTGGATTTGGGGAAACTACACATATAGGGCCTGATCATGTCCAAAGTACACATATAGCCCTGATCAGAAAGTACACATGATACTTCCTGGGTGACATTAGTGGTAAAGAACGCACCTACCAATGCAGAAGACATAAGAGATGTGGGTTCGATCCCTGGGTTGGAAACATCCTCTGCAGAAGGAAATGGCAACCCACTCCAATATTCTTGCCTGGAGAATCCCATGGACAGAGGAGCCTTTCAGCCTATAGTCCATAGGGTCACAAAGAGTCGGAGATGACCAAAGTGACTTAGCACACACACAACACAGAAAGTACACATATAAGCCCTCATAGAAATTACCTACCTCACCTCACAGACTTGCTGAGAGCTGACACTACAACAATCTGACCTGCATATTGACCATGTAACACTGTGGAAGGGAAAGCTTGGAACTAATTTTGCTTGAAAAGGTATAATTAGGCTGCCAGTTATTTTGCAATGGCAGGCAATATCCTGCTTCGCAAGTCACCCTCATACAATACCATTTTGTCTTCTAACTTCAGATGATAAAACAGCCTCAGAGAAGGAAGACGTTAACCCAACATCTCCTTGACAAGGAGTGGAGAGACAAGACTAGCATCCAGGTCCTAGGAATCCTATCCATGAACTAACATCACTGATTCATTCTGCAACTGGCAAAATATAAGATCAAGTGTCAAAAGTCTAATACCATCCTTATAAGATGTGTTATTTTTTCCAGAGTTCTAGGCCTTCCTATGGTGACTAGAAATTATATTTACTACTATTCATCTCTGAAATGCTCAGTCTTCAACATGCAGTAAACACTTCCTTCTAATGTTTGATACTGCTGATGGTAGTATTTGTTGGGTAACTGCTTTGGTTTCTTATTGATGATCTTTAAAAGCAATTATTTATTTTTGGCTGTGCTGGGTCTTCAGTGCTATGCATGGGCTTTGTCTAGCTGTGGTAAGAGGGGCTACTCTTCATTGTGGTTTGCTGGCTTCTCATTGTCATGTTTTCTCTTGTTGTGGTAGTAGGAAATGGCAGCCCACTCCGGTATTCTTGCCTGGAAAATTCCATGGACAGAGGAGCTTGGTGAGCTAGTCTATGGGGGTGCAGAGAGTTAGACATGACTGAGCACACACAATTACTCTTGCTGTGGAGCACAGGCTCTAGGCACATAAGCTTCAGTAGTTGCAGTGTGTAGGCTCAGTAGTTGCCATTCCCGGGCTCTAGAGTGCGGGCTCAGTAGTTGTGGTGCACAAGCTTAGCTGCTTCACGGAATGTGGAATCTTCCTGGGCCAGGGATCTAACCCATGTCCCCTGCATTGGCAGGGGGCTGTACCACCAAGGAAGTCCATCTTACTGATAATCTTAATGGATTCAAAGGACCCAGGGTATATCTTTGTCTCTGAGACATCCAGCTTAACTTTTTCTGGTAGCTTTATTATTGTTGTTGTTGTTATGCCCATTTCACAAATAGTTACATAAAGCCCTAAAGGGTGATATCTTCTTCAAGGACATATAACTATGAAACTGTGGAATAGAGAACAAACTACTCCTACTCCTGCACTGCTTTTTATTTGTCTACCCTTGACTGTGAGTAACTCTCTGAGATATAGTGGTTGGAGACTGAGATTAGCTCCTCTGAAAATAAAGTGAATTAAAACCTCTATGAGTTATGTATGTGTTTTATAATTAGAGTATGTGTGGTAGACAGTGATAGGAGCTGAGCTATTACCTCAAAGAAACTAACAAAAAGTTCTATGCTTAGGAACAGAATTATTTCCTGAGATAGGAAATGCTGGCTACAAAGGGGAAGCAGAAGGAAATGAAGGTCGATGGCTATTTTCCACAAATCCTTTTGAAAACTCAATCCACTAGGGAAGTAACTATTCATTTTATGGAATTATGAGATATTTACACTGCATGATTTACTCAGAACCAAATACTGAGATGCAATAAGCAATGTGCACACATTTATGAGAAGGGGTCTTCAGGGGACAACTGGATATTAAACTTAGTTCTCCCTATATATGTGTATTCTGTAATAGGACCACTTTGTTCACTAAAAGAAATTGACATTTTTTTTCAAACAGAAGATGTATGAAATATTTCTTATTCAGCATATTTTGGAGTGAGTTACATGTCTATCAATAAAATAAGTTCCTTTTAATGAGGTTCTAATTTTTATTATTTATGGTGGGTTTTATTTTATTATTTGTGACCACACAAGGACTGAGAACCATAAGAACTTGAGTGTCTGAACCTGCTCCCATAAAGCAGCTTTAGAGAAGAAAATTATTCACTGTGCAAATATACTAAGGCTTTTTCTGCTATTAAGGTAGAAAATAGCTGTGTATAGGGTCCTGAGCTTTTAGTTGTGTTCCCTGGGTTCTAGAAGATTGCTTGAATTTGTACCTAAAATCCTATACATGGATGTGGTAACAACACAGAGAAATTTCCCTTATCTCACTCCATTCCTTCCAACCCATGGAGCAATCTTCATGGAACAATGCTTTCACCATGTTACCAGCAAAATCAAGGGTCTATAATAGCTCTCAAGAACTAGAAACTAATTATTCTCCAGAACAATGCCTCACATGGAAGAAATAACATAGGATTTGGAGTTAGAGCCGGGCTCTAATCTGTGTTTTGTTAATGTGTAATGTTTGCAAGTCATTCAAATTTTCTGAACTTCATTTTCTGCCTCCATGATTATTTTGAATACTGGAGGAAATATTGATACAGATTGTTTAAAAAGGGCTTCAATAATTCTTCCCACTTCCACATGCATGCCATTTTTTCAAGCCAAATTTGCAGCCCCTTCCATCAAAAGTAGAGTCTGTCTACTTCTTGGTCTGAAATTGGCCATGTGATAAACTCATCAATTAAACATTAGCAAACATGGTGCAGAGGGTCTTCCTCCTCAAGCAGAGGCTTTAAAAGTGCTTGCACATTGCATATTCCCCTCTCCTTCTCCTTTGCAACCTAGCCATAAAGTGTAAACACCCTAAGCTAGCCTGCTGAATGATGAGAAACATGATAAAATTCACGCACATAACTGCAGTTGACAAGCTAACTTCCAGAAACTAGCTGCAGACACATGAATGAGCCCAGCCAGGATCATCAGCACTGTCCAGATGAGCCAAGCCCAAATCCCCAACTTGCAAAATCATGAACTAAATATATCTTTTACATCACCAGGTTTTGAGATAGATTCTTATTATCAAAAGTGAAGTTATGCAAATGTAAGTAAAAAGTCTGTTATAATCTATGGGGTATAATAGATGCCTAAAAAGGATATTTCCCATTCCTCCCTAATATAGCTTGACCTGAACATTTCAAATTTTTACTTACCTATGTAAACTCTACCAAAGCATTGATGTAGCTACCATGCTTCTCACTCTATCTATGAAAATCTGTTTTTCCACAACATGTCATGATTTAAGCATTTATTTCAAATCCCAACATTTCTGTGAGGGCTTCTTTATTATAGCCTACCATTATCACTTTTATTTTTCTGATTCTCTGTTACTTACAGTCTAAAGTACATAATATACCACTTTAAGTATTAATTCACTGATCTTTAATAATTGATTCATGTGTGTGTATCTTCTGTCAGTGAATAAATATTTACTGAATTGTTACTAGATGCAAGGCCATGTGATAGATTCTGGAGACAGAGATAAATAGGCTATAATTCAACCCTCAAGTTATTCACAGTGGCAATAAATACAGACTAATATTAGTGATGAAGTGTGATTTTTACTATAAGAGAGGTAAGCAGAATAGTGGAACAAAGGCAGTTTTGAGGGTTGGAAAAATCTTTACAGAGGAATTTGTAGTTTAGAAGTCCACCCTTGCCCCACCCCCCCAGCCCCCATCAACCTGGTGAACTGAGTCTTCCAATATTCAGAAGGAATACTGTATACAAAGTTACTAAAAATACTGTTTATAGTAACCACATATTGTTGTGAAAGTCAAAGAGAACTCACGAATTTCACATTGATAAAAAATAATAATGGGAAATAAAAATACTATATAGAAATAGAATAAAAAAGAGAAGATGTTTACTCATTTACCTCCGATTTTCATAAGTTTGATCTGACATACGTAGAACTCCTGTTGTTGGTGTAACGATTAGAGATAAAAGTTATTTTGTATATCCTGGATTTGTTAAAAGTCACTTGTGGATATCTTACTTTCTCTCTTTCCTCGACCTATAGTAGTAAAAGAGAATATCCAATTCTTCCTTAAGTCACCGGAGGACAAACAGAATCGTATTTTATACATTGAATCGGATGTCCAGAGATTTCCTTGATAGTGTCAATATATAAATGTTCAAGGTGAGTACAAACTGAGTTTGCATAATAAGACAAGATCGGTAGGATCCGAAACGAGGTAAGAATCAAAGTTCCAAACCCTCCCCTGGCCCTTGAACATCTGCTGTTTCCTCTGTCTGAAATATTCCTGTTCTCTGTGAGTCCCTTTCATCCCTGACCAACTCTTACTCATCCTTCAGGTTTCAGCTCAAGCATGACTTCTTAAAGAAGGAAACCAGGAATCCCCAACTACATAAGGTCTTACTGTTAGAGACACCTACACAATTGTGTAATTTTAATTACATGAATTAATTTTAATCTCAGTCATTTTAATCACCTGTTTACACTGTGTCTTTTCTTCTATACTGATAGCTGTCTAATTGCTATATTTTGTTCACTACTTTGTCCTCAATGGTGAGAGTATATAGTAGGCATTCATAACATTCATCTATTAATTTAAGTAAATGTACTATTGGGTGAGGAGTCTGTGTCTAGCCTGTGTAGAAATGGTTATTGTGTTGTGGTACAAAATATATCACTTGGTGTTATAGTATGACTTTAAATGCCATCATGCTTGAAAGAGATCTATGCACATTGTAGCCACTTTGCACATGTGTCCATGTTGTACATTCAGTATCTTGATTGAGAATGAGAGATGTATGAGTCCCAAGCAGTCAGTGCTAATGCAGACATTTCACTTGATGTTGTCTAAAATTAAATGATATCAATAGATCATGGGAATTATAATTTTTTAAAACAATCTGGCAAATGTTTGCTGCTGAGAAGCTTTCTTTAAGAATGTCTGAGAAGCTATTTCCATCAACTTACAGCGATATTCTCTTTTTTAAAAGATGCCCATTTGGCTGTGAAATGCCTGTTGAATAAACTTTGTGGTGGATGTTTCCCTTTAGATATGTGTTGTCCATGGAATTAATATCTAATATTTTCCAATTCTTAAAAAATAATAAAGTCACTGAATCATCATCAGTGGAAATGGTTGTCTGGAACCATTCATTATCTTTAATTAATCACATTATGAAAACAAAATTATTTTGAGAATTCTGACTCCAGAAAGCACAAGTGTTAAAACTTACTTCGTATAGCAGGATAAAATTCAGTTCGAATTCAAGCTCTTCCGTTATGTAATATATAGTGCTGGGACTTTGAACAAGTTACTTAAGTCTTTATAGTGGCAGGTTTCATATCTGTGAAAATAGGGATCCTAATAATATCTGCCTCATTGGGTTGTTGCAAGAATTAAAGGAGATAATCCATGATAAGTACATAACTAAAACCAACTGTGTGCTTACCATTTGCTCAATGCAATTATTCAATATCAAAATTCGTGATAATGTTTATTACAAGGAGAAAGGATTAGGGAGACCATTTTAAGCAAATTGAATGAACAAATATGTGGAAATCAGGCTATGAAAAGAATGTGAACTGTGTTTAGGTGTCAATGAGGAGAATCCTCTACTTTGAAAACAGTGTTTATGAAGTTGACTAATAAGAGATCAGACTGGGGATATGTGTATTGAGCATAAGAAATTGGAACTCTATACTATAAACAACAGGGAGTCATGGAAGTAACTTCCTTTTAAACAGCACCAGGTTTATATTAACAGTATATGTTCTGCTACAATTTCAAAGTATCAAGGGACACTTTAGTTGTTACTAACCACTGTGGACTGGAGTTGTGCCCCTGCCCCCAATCCATAGGCTGAAACCCTACCCCTTCCCCATGATGGTATTTGGAGAGTGTGGCTTTGGGAAGTAATCAGGTTTAGATGAGGCCATGAAAATAGGACCCTCATAATGGGATTATTTTGTTGGCAAAGTAGGGTCTCTACTTTTTAATGTGCTGTCTAGGTGGTCATAGTTTTTCTTCCAAGGAACAAGCATCTTTTAATTTCATGGCTACAGTCACCATCTACCGTGATTTTGGAGCCCAAGAAAATAAAGTCTCTCACTGTTTCCAGTGTTTGCCCATCTATTTGTCCTGAACTAGTGGGACCAGATGCCATGATCTTATTTTTTTATACTTATAAGACATATATAAGTTTATACTTATTTTATAAGTTTTTTTTATATTTAGCTCCCTAGTTCCCAATTCCTCCCACCCCCCTTGGTACCCATACCTTTGTTCTGTATGTCTGTCTCTTTCTGCTTTGCAAATAAGATCATCTATACCATTTTTCTAGATTCCATTAACACATATAACACATTAATATATGTGTTAATATACAATATCTGTTTTCCTCTTTCTGACTTACTTTACTCTGTATGACACTCTCTAGGTTCATCCACATCTCTACAAATGACCCAATTTCATTCTTTTTTTATGGCCAAGTAATATTCCATTGTATGTCTATACCATATCTTCTTTATCCATTCCTCTGCTGATGGACATTTAGGTTGCTTCCATATCCTGGCTATTGTCAATAGTGTAAAACTAGCTAAAAACTGGTTCTTTGAGAAGATAAACAAAATTGATAAACCTTTAGCCAGATTCATCAAGAAAAAAAAAAAGGAGAAGATTTGATAAAGTTAGAAATGAAAAAGGAGAAGTGACAACTGATAACTATAGGTAAATATTTATATTTGTAGGAGGAATACTTTGGAAACAGCAGTTCATCATCAAGTCACTATGACAGAATATGCACAATTCTGGACAGAGAAGAACAATTGTATAACACTGTGTCATATGCTTCATGTAATCAGTAGACAGGGTGTTTGGAACAGCAGCTCTAGGAGATTAAACAGGATTCCCCTTAGATTCTGGGTGTGCCAAATGATTGGCATGAGGATCTGGATCTGTTCAGAGACTAAATGGAAACTGATAAAGATGAGCAGTCATGTAGATCAGCTTTGTCCAATAGATATGTAACATAAGCCATATATATAATTTTAAATTTGTGAATACGCATACTTTAAAACTGACTATAAACAACTAAAATGAATTCAGTAATATATTTTATTTAACCCAATATGTTTCAACATGCAATAATTTTAATATGGGGGCTTCCCAGTGGCTCAGTGGTAACCTTCCCACCAATGCAGGAGAGTCAAATTTGATCCCTGGATCGGAAAGATCCCTGGGTAGGGAAGATCCCCTGGAGAAGGAAATGCAACCCACTCCAGTATTTTTGCCAGGGAAATCTCATAGACAGAGGAGCATGGCAGGCTACAGTCCATGGGGTTGCAAAACAGCCAGACACATCTTAGTGACTAAACAACAATTTTAACACTCTAGAAGCATTTAAAATTATTTATGATATATTTTAAGTTTTTAATAGTAAATTTTTGAAATCTGGTGAATACTTTGCACTTATTACATTTTGGATCAACCATATTTCAACTGTTAAACAGCCACATTTGTTCAGTATCTGTTATATTGGACAGAATAGCTGGAACTTTTAATAAAGAGTGTTATATATGGTCATGGAAATACTGAACTGCTAGTATTACTTGGAAAAGGATGAAGGTACAATTTTGTGCTTTTGGATATGAATTTTCATATACATTGAGGACAAAAATAGACTAAAGTCACGTTTCCCAACCTTAGCACTATTGACATTTTTGGCCAGATGGATCTTTGTTGTGGAGGGTCTGTCCTGTCCCTGGCCTCTATCCACTAGATGTCAGCAGGATTCTGTCCAGAGATAATAATTACACATGCCTCCAGAATATGCCAGATGTCCCCTGGGAGATTGGAGGTATGTCAACCGTGATTAAGAACCAGTGTTCTAAATACTACTTCTAACCAAAGACTTTTAGACTCAGGTTGGATAATACACAAAGCAAAGATCCTCGAACTCTGAACCTTAAACATTAATATCTATTTCATTGTCAATGTGTGCATCTTAGATGTTTGGATAAGAGAATCAACATGATTTGGTAATTTTTTCAGTATCTCCCGTTGTCCTGCATTAATGCTGTTTCTTCACATGGTAGTGTGTTCTCCTTCTTTTACTAATTGAATTTAATTTATCTTTAAGATCCTGTTCAAGCCTAGTACATTCTTGAAGATGTCTCTTACTTAACTGATTTAGACTGAGAAATCTCTCTTTCTCTTTTTTTTAATGCTGAGACTAACTGTTTAGAAGTGCTATTTCGTGTGGACTTGTCTTATAACCATAATGAGAGTCTAAGTTCTTAGAAGGCAGGGGCTTTTCTTTTTTTGGTCCAAACACAAAAATACATAGACCCTCCAGGGAGTACCTGGCAAGTTCATGTATGTTTCAGGTTAAATTCTCTGAAAAGCAGATGTTTAGTTGGAGTTTAATGGGGGTGGATGTTTGCTAGGAAGTGGCCTTGGGATCTAAACCTGCAGAAGGGAGGAAAAAGAAGTAGAAGTGATTAGAGGAAAAGATTGAGCTACATTGCAGATCTCAGAGCCTCAGCCAACCACACAGGGAACTCTACAACTATAATGGCCCTCAATTAGCCAAATTATTATAATATTATAACCCCCCCCATTATTTGGGCTTCCCCTAAAAGAGTATGACCTTGGACAGTCCTTGAAGGGGTTGAGTACACTTCTAGCAGCTTGGTCAACAAATAAGTCCTTCCTTGAAGGAGGGTTTGGACATGTTTTCATGTCTATTACAAAATGATAGATATGTAGAAGAAATTCAGTAGATGTTTATTGATAGCTAGAAGATTTTGCAGTGGTGCTAACTTGCAGGAGAATGGATCAGGGGAAGTTTTTGTCTGTCAGGTGGATTCAGTGGACCTATTTGATGGCCAGTCAGATGGCTTTTCTAAGGAACATTCCTTCCAAGAAAAGAGGAGTGACTTGGTGTTTGTGATATTGGGAATATCTCCAATTAATGTTACATTATCAAACTGAGGTAGCATAAATACTTTGTTGGACATGTTAAGTATCAACTTTCCTTGTGGCTCAGCTGGTAAAGAATCCGCCTGCAATGCAGGAGACCTGGGTTTGATCCCTGAGTTGGGAAGATCCCCTGGAGAAAGGAAAGGATACCCACTCCAGTATTCTAGCCCAGAGAATTCCACAGACTGTATAGTCCACGGGGTTGCAAAGAGTCGGACATGATGAACAACTTTCATTTAACCTAGTATAGGTACTGAAAGACCATGTATATGCTTGTAGGCTCAATGACATTAAAAGAAACACAAACAATCCAGGCTCTCAATTTCTGAATCTGCCATTCCCACTTTTCCATAGACAAAGGAAAGAATAACTGGGGTAGGGTGGTGGGAACACATTAATTTAGTTGATACTTTATACTAAATTCTTTATACCTTTATCTGTTAAGCCCTGCAGTAATTCTGGGAAATAGGGAGTACTGTCTAAAGTTTTCCAGATAAAAAAACTGTAGCTCTACATTGTAAATTATCCCTGGCTCCACCATAATCATCATAGTCATCATCATCATTGCCAAAACATCCACAGTGTTTACTTGTTACTAGACATTCTTTTAAGTGTTTTACATACAGAAGCCCGTTTACTTCGAATAACTACCTTACAAAGTAGGAGCTGTTGTTATTCACACTTTACAGATATAGTGACTGAGTTACAAAGAGGTTTAGTAACTTGCTCAAGGTTTGCCGAGAGTGGCAAAGCTGAAATTTGAAATGAGGCTGCTCTAGTTTCTGTCCTCTTAATCACTATTTAAACTCATCTAAGTAGTAAGAAGCAGAAAAAAGTGAAAGTGTTAGTTGCTCAGTCATGTCCAACTCTTTTGTGACCCCATGGACTGTAGCCTGCCAGGCTTCTCTGTCCATGGGATTCTCCAGGCAAGTATACTGGAGTGGGTTGCTATTTCTTCTCCAGGGGATCTCCCCAATCCAGGGATTTAATCTGCATCTCTTATGTCTCTTTCATTGATGAGTGGGTTCTTTACCACTAGCGCCTCCTGGTCTGAGCAGAAATGAGGCATAAAAACAAGACGGTCTTACTCTAAAGGCAGACATTTTTTCTTGCACAAGGATAGCTTCAGAGGCACTGTACTTATACATTTTGAGTAAAGATTCTCTTTCAATAGCAGGCAGGGCCTACATGGAAAATTGATGAAATGATTATGAGATGACCTTTAGGAAAGATGTATGTTTTAGTAGTTCACTGAAGGTGGCTCTTTTTCAGAAATTACAGGGTTTTTGCAAAGGTGGCTGGTAGTCAGACTTCATATTTGATGACTTATAGAAAATAATATTTTTCTCAATCTAATTAGTATAACCATTGAAAATTTCTGAGGCTTATTTGGCCTTGTCTAGAATCTAATGCCATGTTCAACTGCCTCAAGTGACAGGAGAAGGCCAAAACCAAGTCCCAGCAACAGGAGTTGTAGCAGGATTCCACTTCCCAGAACCAATCATGACAGAAACTTAGCCAGCTTCCACAGAGCTACCTTTCAATTATATCCTCTATGCTTGGCCTGTCTCTCCAAGTAAATTGCAAACCTATCCAGAGCAGAGTTTCTATATTATTTGTATCCCACCCTCTTCTATAACAGAGGGTAAATGAGGTCTTGAAACCATGCCTATGGAAACTGAACAGTAACTGAATCACAGGGCTCATGTTTCCCTGGCCATGTTGAAAATACTTTTTTTTAAACAACCCAGTTTAACATATTAAAATGAAATGCTTGCGATCTCAGTGTTTATGCAGAGGCAGACAGGCTGAGAACAGTCCAATAGGTGCCAAGTATCTCCACATCCTAAAGCAAGGGGTTATATTAACAATCTGGACCACAATACCATGCATACAGTAGTTCCGCCTATCCAAGTGTGATGCGTTCCAAGACCCTCAGTGGATGCCTAAAACCAAGGATAATACCAAACCCTATTTAGACTATGCTTTTTCCTATACATGGGCTTCCCTGGTAGCTCAGAAGGTAAAGAATCTGCCTGCAGTGCAAGAAACCCGGCTTTAATCACTGGGTTGGGAAGATCCCTGGAGAAGGGAATGGCTACTCACTCCAGTATTCTTGCCTAGAGAATCCCAGGTACAGAGGAGACTGGTAGGCTACAGTCCATAGAGTCACAAAGAGTCAGACATGACCAAATGACTAACACTTTCACTTTCCTTTTTCATATATATATATATACAGACACCTGTGATAAAGTTTAATTTATAAATTAGGCACAGAGAGTAACAATAATAAAATATAACAATTATAACAATATACTATAATAAAAATTATGTAAATGTGGTCTCTCTTGCAAAATATTATTATCTCATTGTACTATAACTTACCTTTCTTCTTGTGATGATATGAGATGATAAAATGCATATGTGATGGGATGAAGTGAATTGAACAATGTAGGCATTATGCTATGACAGATAAGTTAAAAGAAGGATCATCTGCTTCACATGATCCTGGACCATCAAGCCTTTGATGATGTCAACTGTTGGATGTTCGGATGGTTTAGTGTTGACGGTTGGGGATCCCACGGGAGGGAGTATTATAGTGAGTGCTTTTATTATGCCATTCAGAATGGCTCATAATTTAAAACCTATGCATTGTTTATTTTTGAAATTTTCTAGTTAATACTTTCAGACTGAGGTTGACCATAGGCAATGGAAAATATAGAAAGTGAAACTATGGATAAGGAAGGGGGTCAACTGTATATTGTGAAACAGGATTTGTTACCATTACCATGATTCCATGAAAGGTGCTCCCTACTTCAACCTCTTTCCATTAAATTCCACCTCATTCCATAAACTCAATGACATGCAATTTCCCAGGAGTACCAAGATGGTCTTTCCTGTGAGTAGTTCAGCCCATGAAGTCTATCATTCTCGAAATTTCATTTATCCAGGAGAATTACAATTATCCTCTGCCCGATTCAGACTCTGATAGCAAATACTGTTTTCAATAAAAATTGATTCTTTGGGGGCAAATTGCAACTAGACACCAGGCTTTATATCAACTCAACATACACAGAAACCAATACTATATTCAGACTTTGCAAGAAATCGAAATGTTGAGTCATCATGAACATGTGCTAGGACTGGTACTTAAAGATAGAGACTATGAATCTTCTACAAGCAGGATAAACACATTGAAATGGGGGCCAGTCTACAGTAAAGAATCAGAAAGCCCTAAGCCACCTATCTTCCTTTTTCTGAAAAAGCAACAACAAAATGTTAAGGTAGTTTGCAAAGTAACAAGAAGAAAAGATGGGATTCAGACTAGCCTTAATTCCCGAAGTTCATATTCACTAGTCAATTCTAACCCCCCCAAAAAACATTTATTTTACATATCAGATTAGGAAAATGTAAAGAAATGATAATACCTAGGGGAGAGGGGATGGAGAAGTAAGATATCTGATAGAGTAGCTGTGAGATTTTTTGTTGGTGCAGTATTTTTGGAGGTGAATTCAGCAATAATTATCAAATGGTTGAATTAATAAAAATGGGCATATCTTTTAAGATAGATAGTCAACACCTAGGGAATTTTTCTATTGGAATTATAAATATAGGTTTAAATATAGAAGTTCAGTATACTGTTTTGTATAATTTTGAAGAAAAAAAAAAAAAACAAC
>SJYT01044659.1:192763-212198 GCA_006410635.1 Cephalophus harveyi | reverse complement strand
TAGGGAGTTAGTTAAATTATAGTGCATCCATTTAATGTCATGGATCATGAAAAACTATGATGTCTATTTTACACATTTATATAGAAAGATGCCTAAAATACATGTGAAAAGTTGAGTTTATATAACAATGTATAGAGTATAATCCCATTGTTTTGGTTAAAAGTACCCAAAATATATAAATATAAATATAAATATACATGAGTGTATATACACTAAATTGTATACATCAGAGAGTTTTTGAGAAAGATACTTTTATCACCCATGGTCTCCCTAGAGGTCCATGTACCTTAAATTAAGAACTCTGCCATACCAACTTTCCCACTGTTTGGCACTGTACCTTATACACAGGTTAAAACTATTTTTCTCTGTTTTCATTTCATGCACACCCTAGAATTTTCTGAAGTAAAAGTTCTATTCTTTTTTCTTTCCAAAATTTTAATAAATATGAGCACATATATATTTTTTCATCCATAAAGTTTCTACTGCATGCTAAGGCAAATACAGTAATTATTGTTTTACTACCCAAATATATTATATAGTGACATGAAGTTTATATACATGTAAGTTATATAATTCTTACTCTGAGGAAAGTTGTAACATATTCTTAGATATTTATTGAGTCAGCCCATATTGAAAAAGACAATTGAAACTGACAAACAAATTTCTTTGACTATGCCTTGCTGGATATTTGGGTGTTTTTCAGTCACAAGTCCTGCCCAACTCTTTGCAACCCAGAACTGCAGCATGCCAGGCTTCTCTGTCCTTCACTATCTCCTGGAGTTTACTCAAACTCATGTCCATTGAGTCAGTGATGGCATCTAACCATCTCACGCTCTGTCACTCCCTTTTCCTCTTGCCCTCAGTTTTTCCTAGTATCAGGGTCTCTTCCAATGAGTCGGATTGTTGTATCAAGTAACCAAACTATAGGTGCTTCAGCTTCAGCATCAGTCTTTCCAATGAATATTCAGGGTTGATTTGCTGTAGGATTGACTTGTTTTATCTCCTTGCTATCCAGGGGACTCTCGTGAGTCTTCTCCAACACCACAATTTGAAAGCATCAATTCTTCAGTGCTCAGCTTTCTTTGTGGTCCAACTCTCACATCCGTACATGACTACTGGAAAAACAATACCTTTGACTATATGGAAATTTGTCAGCAAAATGATGTCTCTGCTATTTAATATGTGGTCTAAGTTTTTCACAGCTTTTCTTCCAAGAGCAAACATATTTTAATTTCATGGCTGCAGTTACCGTCTACAGTGATTTTAGAGCACAAGAAAATAAAATCTGCCATTATTTCTACTTTGTCCCCATCTATTTGCCATGAAGTGATGGGACTGGATGCCATGACTGTAGTTTTTTTTAATGTTGAGTTTTAAGCCTGCTTTTTCACTCTCCTCTTTCACCTTCATCAAGAGGCTCTTTAGTTCCTCTGCTTTCTCCCATAAGGGTGGTATCATGTACATATCTGAGGTTATTGATATTTCTCCTGCAATCTTGATTCCAGCTTGTGAGTCATCCAGCCTGGTATTTTACATGATATGCTCTGCATATAAATTAAATAAGCAGGGTGACAATATACAGCCTTGACATACTCAGAACATAAATGCTACCAGTATCATCTTAGCACAGATTATGTTTTATAACACATTTGCAACTCACAAAAAATTCACTTTCAATTAAATGGGACTGTCAATACCTGCATTCTCAGACTTTACCTCATTGGCAGTTTAAATGATTTTCTTTTATGTTGAAACTGACCTTAGTGTTTAAGAAGGAGTAATTTTACAAGCCTTTTCAGGTAGATCCAACATCATGGGTTTAACTAAAATATATGAGCTCAATAGAAATAGCCCTGGATTTTTTAGCATAAATGTATTTCCAAATGTACCCTCATAAAAATTTAACCTCATCAGCTCAGTTGCTCACTCATGTCCCACTCTTTGCGACCCCATGAACTGCAGCACTAAAGGCTTCCCTGTCCATCACCAATTCCCAGAGTTCACCCAAACCCATGTCCATTGAGTTGATGATGCCATCCAACCATCTCATGATCTGTTGTCCCCTTCTCCTCCTGCCCTCAATCTTTCCCAGCATCAGGGTTTTCTTAAATGAGTCAGCTCTTCGCATCAGATGGCCAAAGTATTGGAGTTTCAGCTTCAACATCAGTTCCACCAATGAACACCCAGGACTGATGCTTCCTGACCTGCATACAGATTTCTCAAGAGGCAGGTCAGATGATCTGGTATTCCCATCTCTTTCAGAATTTTCCACAACTTATTGTGATCCACACAGTCAAAGGCTTTCATAAATCTCAGTAATTCCTTTGCAGTTTGTGGGCAGATACACATTTAATCAATGATATTTTCAGTTAGGTTTATTTTTAAGGTATTCTGAATGGTACTATTAAATACTTTATATGCTCAGTCTATTATTCATTTATACATTGTTAAACATTCTGGATTCATTTTGTTTATAGTTATAATCACAAACAGCCTGTTCTAATGTTTTTTGGTAGGGTGTTGAGACAGATCTTTTCTCTGGAGTAAAACAATATCCTTAATATGTTATAAAATGTAGCTTAGAACATCCATATGGCAAAGCTCATTTCAAGGGGAAAGTCAACTTTTTCATTCAAATTGAGATTTTGCTTCAACTTGGGAAAACAAACAAACAGATCTTAGAAGGCTTTCACATGCATTTCGAGTACATTTCCCAAAGACGGTTTTAAGATATTTTTTTGAAAGAAGGGTATTTCATGCCTGAAGTTCACTTTTCAATAAAGATTATTGCTAGCTTGGAATTTCATTATCTCTTTGTGGTAGGAACATATTTTAGTAAGCTCAAGAATGGTTTATTAATTCATGTTAATTGCTCGGAATTCATGATGTAAGAAAACAAGCAAGGTAGCCAAGAAAGTGGTCCAGTCTCCCTTATTGCTGACAAAAAGGCACCAGCAGAATTCCTGTTGCATATGTGAAAGTAGAAATTACTTGTCATTACCTGCCATCAAATCTGTGTATAGCAAAGCAAGACTAGCCTTGCCTTACAAAAAACTTAAAGGTGACTTAAAGGTTACAAACTGGCCAATAGAACTAAGCCATTGTCTGCAGCTTCATTATGCTTTTTGTTAAAATATAGCAACTCTACATGAAAATGGCTTATCTACCTGTTTTATCATTGGTAGTTCTCCAGGACACATTTTTTTTAAAAGCATTTCAATTTTTTAATATTTAACAGCCTGATTGAGATATAATTAACCTATAATAAACTGCATATATTTAAGATACAAATTTTGCTAAGTTTGACATATGGATATACTATAAAATTATCACTACCAGGCAGTGAACATACCTATTACCCCCAAAGTTTCTTCATGACCTTCACATTCTCTCACTCTTCCTCCCTTGTCCTCACTCCACCATCCCCAGGCAGACATTGGTCTGCTTTCTGTTACCATCAATTAATTGACATTTTTTAGAAACTTCAGTAAATGAAATCATACAAAATATCCTACTTGTTGTCTGGATTCTGTTTCTCAGAATAGTTATTTTGAGATTTGTCCATGTTTTAGTTTGTATCACTAGTTCTTCCCCCACTCCCATTTTTTTTGCCTTGCATAAAGTTCCAAATTTTTTTGTTTGTTTAATTCAGGGAGCATACAGAGGTAGAGGTCTAAGATCAAAATTTTTATTATAGAGTTATAATTAACAAACAATATTAGCTTCAGATATACAATATAGTGATTCAATATCTTTTATGGCAGTGGTCCCCAACCTTTGGCACTAGGGACCAGTTTGTGGAAGACAATTTTTCTACAGAAGGGAGTGAGGGATAATGTGAATGATGGTTCAGGTGGTAATGCAAGTGATGCAGAGCAATGGGGAGTGGCAGGTGAAGCTTTGCTGGCTCACCTGCCCACTGCTCACCTCCTGCTGTGCAGCGCAGTTGGGCACCCCTGTTTTACGGTATGAAATGATCAACACATTAAGATCAGTTACCACCTGTCACCATGCAAATTTGTTACTGTTACAAATTTCTAATGACTATATTCCCTGTGCTGTACATTACATCCCCATGGTCTATATATTTTATTGCTAGAAGTTTATATCTGTGCTTTTGGTGTCTAGCTTTGTCATCACAAATATGTATGTTTTGCATCTCCACCTGGATATCATTGCTTGAATATTACAATGTCATTCACTGGATCTAAAAGAAAGTGCCTATCCTTTGGAAGGCCAGGATATAAGGGCAAGGGCAAGGATAGGGGTCATGCAGTTTCTAGCTTTAGCCACAAAAATAAGAGGTTTGGTTCAATTCAGTCGTTCAGTCATGTAAACTCTTTGTGACCCCATGGACTACAGCACACCAGGCCTCCCTGTCCATCACCAACTCCCAGAGCTTGCTCAGACTCATATCCATCGAGTTGGTGATGCCATCCAACCATCTCATCCTCTGTCATTCCCTCCTCCTGCTGCCTTCAATCTTTCCCAGCAACAGGGTCTTTTCCAATGAGTCAGTTCTTCACATCAGGTGGCCAAAGTACTGAAGTTTCAGTTTCAGCATCAGTCCTTCAAATCAATATTCAGGACTGATTTCCTTTAGGATTGACTGGTTTAATTTGCTTGCAGTACAAAGGACTCTCAAGAGTCTTTTCCAACACCACAGTTCAAAAAGCATCAATTCTTCAACGCTTAGCTTTCTTTATGGTCCAACTCTCACACCCATACATAACTACTGGAAAAACCATAAGTTTGACTAGATGGGCCTTTGTCGCAAAGTAGTGTTTCTGCTTTTTAATATGCTGTCTAGTCTTTTCCAACACCACAGTTCAAAAAGCATCAATTCTTCAACGCTTAGCTTTCTTTATGGTCCAACTCTCACACCCATACATAACTACTGGAAAAACCATAAGTTTGACTAGATGGGCCTTTGTCGCAAAGTAGTGTTTCTGCTTTTTAATATGCTGTCTAGGTTTGTCATAGCTTTTCTTCCAAAGAGCAAGCATCTTTTAATTTCATGGCTGTAGTCACCATCTGCAGTGATTTTGAAGCCCAAGAAAATAAAGTCTGTCACTGTTTCCCCATCTATTTGACATGAAGTGATGGGACTGGATGCCATGATCTTAGTTTTTTGAACACTGAGTTTTAAGCAAGCTTTTTCACTCTCCTCTTTCACTTTCATCAAGAGGCTTTTTAGTTCTTCTTTGCTTTCTGCCATAAGCATGGTGTCATCTATGTATCTGAGGATATTTCTCCCGGCAATCTTGATTCCAGCTTGTGGTTCATCCAGCCTGGCATATAAGTTAAATAAGCAAGGTGTACTCCTCATATAAGTTAAATAAGCAAGGTGACAATATACAGCTTTGACATACTCCTTTCCTGATTTGGAATCAGTCCATTGTTCCATGTCTGGTCCTAACTGTTGTTTCTTAACCTGCATACAGATTTCTCAGGAGGCAGGTAAGGTGTCATCTGTACTTTGCTATTGATGATATATTTACTACACTGAAAAGGATACTCTTAGAAATATATATCAAATTGCAAACCATCTAAAGCTTGACAGTTATATAGGGTATAACATTTGAGTCTGTTTATCCAAGATAGTGTCAATAAAAAGAGATAATGACTGCCTGAAAAAGAAAGTCTTTATTTGGAATACCTCTTCCTCCAGATAATCATGGATCTTGGTGTAGTCAGCTTTTTAGGGGCACTTTACAAATCTGTCCTTATCATTACTGACTCATTTTAAAAACTAAAGAGTAAAGGCAAACTTAAAATATCTTAATTTAGCATGGCCTTTCAATTCAATAAATCTTTATGACACTAGAACTTTATCTGTGATATTCAGCCTATAAGGTTAAAACAATTTTCTAATTCTCCAATTCAGAAATTTTAAAATAAGATTTTAATTCTAGTATATGTACCAATCAAAATTTTTTAAATATTAACAGCCCAAGGTTCTTGTCTTACTGTTTGTGCTTGGCATGATTTGCATGCTCATTTGTGTCTGACTCTTTGTGACCTTTTGGACTGTAGCCCACCAGGCTCCTCTGTTCATGGAATTTCCCAGGCAAGAATACTGGAGTAGGTTACCATTTCCTTCTCCAGGGAATCTTCCGAACCCAGGGATCTGAACCCACGTCTCCTGCATTGGCAGGTGAATTGATTCTTTACCACTGAGCCACCTGGGAAGCCCCTGTTTGTGTTTAGAAGATAGTTTATGAATTCCTAGAAAAAATACAAGTAATTTTGCTTTAGGTTAATAGTTTATTTGGCTTTTAGCCTACAGTGAGTTTGTGTGACAGCAAAGAATTATTTTGTTTGAATGCCTTGGCAAGACTAGTTTTGGTGCTTTTAGTTAGGGAGAAAGCTGTGCTATTCACATTCTGACCAAACATTTGTTTCATAGCTTTAGTTTGAATTTATTTCCATGCTAGTGGAATTTATTATTTTTTAAATTGCAGGATAATTGCTTTACAATGTTGTGCTAGTTTACAACACAACCAACCATAAATATATGCATGTCCCCTCTCTCCTCCCACCCCACCTTTCCATCCCACCCCTCCAGGTCATCACAGAGCACTGAGCTGAACTCCCTGTGTTATACAGCATTTTCTTACTAGCTGTCTATTTTACACATGGTAGTGTATATATTTCAATGCTACTTTCTCAATTCATCTCACCTTCTCATTCCCACTCTGTGTCCACAAGTCCATTCTCTACGTCTGTGTCTCTATTCATCAGTACCAATAAGTTCATCAGTACCATTTTTTCTAGATGTGTGTTAATATACAATATTTGTTTTTCTCTTTCTGACTTATTTCAGTTTGTATAATAGGCTCTAGGTTTGTCCACCTCAGTTCAAGTGGCTCAAAGTTGTTCCTTTTTATGACTAATATTCCATTGTATATATTTACCACAATTTATTAATTTGTTGATGGACATCTAGATTGTTTCCATGTCCTGGCCATAGAAAATAGTACTGCAATGAATGTCTTTTTGAATTATGGTTTTCTTAGGATATATGCCTAGTAGTGGGATTGCTGGGTCTTGTGGATGGAGCTGGAGGAATTTATTATTGTAAGACATTTTGATTGGATGAAAGTTAATGTCTTAGCTATAATGCCCTCTATGACTCATGTGCATGGGGAAGAGAGTACAAAGTAAAAAGTACATTTCAGTCTATCCTGCTGCTGCTGCTGCTAAGTCGCTTCAGTCGTGTCTGACTCTGTGCAACCCCATAGACGGCAGCCCATCAGGCTCCTCTGTCCCTGGGACTCTCCAGGCAAGAACACTGGAGTGGGTTGCCATTTCCTTCTCCAAAGCATGAAAGTGAAAAATGAAAGTGAAGTTTCTCAGTCATGTCTGTCTTAGTGACCCTATGGACTGTAGCCTACCAAGCTCCTCCATCCATGGGATTTTCCAGGCAAGAGTACAGGAGTGGGGTGACATTGCCTTCTCCATTCAGTCTGTCCAGTGGTTCTCAAAAGAACTGATACTGACCCCTAGATATCATTTTGGTAATTTGTAGGGGACAGTCTTGAGTCATGAAAACTGTGGAGAGTGGGCTCAACTGGTATTTCATTGACAGAATGCAATGATCAGGAACCACAGAAAATGGTCCTATGTCTTGAACAAATTTTGAATGTCCTATTAGACATTCAAACATGTGATATTTTCTGTGCTAAATGAATATCTGAGCCTGGAAAACTATGTGACTCTAGAACCTAACTCCAGGAGACATACAAAGTCATTTTGATTGATTTTAATAAACATTTTTAATAATGCAGGTAGCATGTAAATTGAGGGAATAATTGAGGGGGAAAATGTACATTGTACACTTGTTTGTTTAAAACTTATAATGACAGGCCCATCATTCAGAAAATTACACATATTTAAATTGGCAATTCGAAATTCCTGAAGTGGTTTGCATTTTTAGCTGTTACATTTGCAGTGATGTTGTATTATAGGTACAACTACTGAACTACGTCATTGTGTCATCTTTTGTAGTTGAGTCCAAACATCTACATATTGAAACAGTTACCATTTTATTATAGTATACTTTTTAAATTAACCTTTAAGTTATATATGAGGCATTAAATTGAATTTTTAATTATGATTACACATAGGTTTGATAAACTATAAAGTTAATTTCCTGTCTCTTATACACATCTACAGCACTGCATGTAAAACTAATTATTGCATTTGTTACATAGAAAGTACTCAATAAAAATAGATTGTTATTATTATGATTAGTAGAATAGTATCATGAGTTTATTATCTATGGTAATTTATGTCATGCTTCTTAGAATATAAATAACATATATGGTATAGAATGTATATTCCACTGGACATGACTGAACACTTATCCTCCCTAAATATTTTCATTTTGTCTGCAGATCTCAAAAGTTCTCTCTTGAATTTTCTCTCATCTCATGATCTGATCATTTTCAGTCTCTTTTATTCATTTTTTTCATCCTCATAACCTCTTAACTTTGGAGTATCTCAGGGTTCAGGGCTGGGACATCTTGTCTTCTTTGTGCATAATCACTCTGTTGACGGACTCATCCTGCATCAATGGCTTTAAACAATATTACATACTGACAAATCCTGAATCTATATGTCCAGCTAGAAACACTTTTCTGAACTCTAGCCTCATATATGCAATTGCCAAGTTTCTATCTGGGATTGTTCATCTACCATGTATCTAAAATTAGGATGTCTAAAACCAAATTGCTAATATTTCCTCATCTAAAAACAATAATTTTCTGTCTNTTTTCTGAACTCTAGCCTCATATATGCAATTGCCAAGTTTCTATCTGGGATTGTTCATCTACCATGTATCTAAAATTAGGATGTCTAAAACCAAATTGCTAATATTTCCTCATCTAAAAACAATAATTTTCTGTCTACTAGTACCTTTCCTGTCTGTTACCTTTTAAGTACTAGGTGAAGTCGCTCAGTCGTGTCCGACTCTTTGCGACCCCATGGACTGTAACCTACTAGGCTTCTCTGTCCATGGGATTCTCCAGGCAAGAATACTGGAGTGGATTGCCATTTCTTTCTCCAGGGGATCTTCCCGACCCAGGGATCGAACCCGGGTCTCCTGCATTGGAGGCAGACGCTTTAACCTCTGAGCCACCAGGGAAGCCCAAGGAAAATAAATCCTGGAAACATGCTTAACCCTACTTTCACTCACATCCTCTAAGCTAGTCTATCAGTAAATCCTCCTGTTGGCCCTACTCTCAGAAAATATCTAGATTGTGATAATTTTTACCACCTTCACTGCGGCTACTCTCACCTAAATCACTGTCCATCTCAGACCTCTGATGATTATATCCTCCTAACTGTTCTCCTTTCTTTCACCCTGGCCTTAATTTCCATTCTATTCACACAACATAATAGCCAGACTGATCCTTTTAAAACAAAGACTCCAGTGACAGCCCATGTTGCTCAGAGTAAATACCAAACCTGTACAATATGGCTTTCTCTTTCCAACCTCATTGTTAGTTATTTTCCCATTTGGTGGCTCAAATGGTAAGGAATCTGCCTGCAATGCAGAAGACCCAGATTTGATCCCCGGGTTGTGAAGATCCCCTGAAGGAGGGAATGACTACCCACTCCAATATTCTTGCCTGGAGAATTCCATGGACAGAGGAGCCTAGTGGTCTATAGTCTATGGGGTCACAAAGAGATGGACATGACTGAGTGACTAACACTTTCCTCTTACTCAGATTACCCTGATCTTGGTGCTGATCCTGGGAAATCCTCCTACCCAAAGGTCTTTGTACATTTTGCTTCCTCTACTTAGAACTATATTTCCCCAGTTATCTGCATGGCTTACGTCTTCATTTTCTTAAGGTATTTGCTCCAACATCAAATGCTTTCAGTGAGATCTCTCCGGATCCTCCTAACAACCACCTCAGTACTTACCTGTTTAATTTTCTCTGTATAATACTTATAGAATTTGTGTGTTTATTTTGATTATTGCCTGTCCTTCTCTAATACAATGTGAGGACAACAAGATGTGAATTTGTCTTTCTAATTCATTTCTGTATTTCCTGCACTTAGATTAATGCCTGGCACATTAAATGCACATGAAACATTTACCAATGTATGTATTTGTATATATATAGGTATATATATGTATTGTGTATATATATATTTATACATATATATATATATTTGTGTGTATATATATATATATACACATATATACACACATATATATGTAAAGAGCAATATTGCACAGGAACCTGGATTGTTAGGTCCATGAATCAAGGCAAATTGGAAGTGGTCAAACAAGAGATGGCAAGGGTGAACGTCGACATTCTAGGAATCAGTGAACTAAAATGGACTGCAATGAGTGAATTTAACTCAGATGACCATTATATCTACTACTGTGGGCAGGAATCCCTCAGAAGAAATGGAGTAGCCATCATGGTCAACAAAAGAGTCTGAAATGCAGTACTTGGATGCAATCTCAAAAATGACAAAATGATCTCTGTTCATTTCCAAGGCAAACCATTCAATATCATGGTAATCCAAGTCCATGCCCCAACCAGTAATGCTGAAGAAGCTGAAGTTGAACGGTTCTACAAAGACCTACAAGACCTTTTAGAACTAACACTCCAAAAAAGATGTCCTTTTCTTTATAGGACTAGAATGCAAAAGTAGGAAGTCAAGAAACACCTGGAGTAACAGGCAATTTTGGCCTTGGAGTACAGAATGAAGCAGAGCAAAGGCTAATAGAGTTTTGCCAAGAAAACGCACTGGTCATAGCAAACACCTTCTTCCAATAACACAAGAGAAGACTCTACACATGAATATCACCAGATAGCCAACATTGAAATCAGATTGATTACATTCTTTGCAGCCAAAGATGGAGAAGCTCAGTACAGTCAGCAAAAACAAGACCCGGGAGCTGACTGTGGCTCAGATCATGAACCCCTTATTGCCAAATTCAGATTTAAATTGAAGAAAGTGGGGGAAACCACTAGCCATTCAGGTATGACCTAAATCAAATCCCTTATGATTATACAGTGTAAATGAGAAATAGATTTATGGGACTAGATCTGATAGAGTGCCTGATGAACTATGGACAGAGGTTTGTGACATTGTATAGGAGGTAGTGATCAAGACCATCCCCAAGAAAAAGAAATGAGAAAAGGCAAAATGGTAGTCTGATGAGGCCTTACAAATAGCTGTGAAAAGAAGAGAAGCTAAAGGCAAAGGAGAAAAGGAAAGATATAAGCATCTGAATGCAGAGTTCCAAACAAAAGAAAGAGAGATAAGAAAGCCTTCCTCAGCGATCAATGCAAAGAAATAGAGGAAAACAATAGAAAGGGAAAGTCTAGAGATCTCTTCAAGAAAATTAGAGATACCAAGGGAACATTTCATGCAAAGATGGGCTCGATAAAGGACAGAAATGGTTTGGAACTAACAGAAGCAGAAGATATTAAGAAGACATGGCAAGAATACACAGAAGAACTGTACAAAAAAGATCTTCACTACCCAGGCAATCATGATGGTGTGATCACTGACCTAGAGCCAGACATCCTGGAATGTGAAGTCAAGTGGGCCTTAGAAAGCATCACTACGAACAAAGCTAGTAGAGATGATGGATTCCAGTTGAGCTATTTAAAACCCTAAAAATGCTGTGAAAGTGATGCACTCAATATGCCAGCAAATTTGGAAAACTCAGCAGTGGCCACAGGACTGGAAAAGGTCAGTTTTCATTCCAATCCCAAAGAAAGGCAATGCCAAAGAATGCTAAAACTACTGCACAATTGTACTCGTTTCACATGCTAGTAAAGTAATGCTCAAAATTCTCCAAGCCAGGCTTCAGCAATCCATGAACCGTGAACTTCCAGATGTTCAAGCTGGTTTTAGAAAAGGCAGAGGAACCAGAGATCAAATTGCCAACATCCACTGGATCATTGAAAAAGCAAGAGAGTTCCAGAAAAATATCTATTTCTGCTTTATTGACTATGCCAAATCCTTTGTGTGGATCACAAAAAACTGTGGAAAATTCTTACTGAGATGGGAATACCAGACCACCTGACCTGCCTCTTGAGAAACCTATATGTGGGTCAGGAAGCAACAGTTAGAACTGGACATGGAACAACAGACTGGTTCCAAATAGGAAAAGGAGTACATCAAGGCTGTATAGTGTCACCCTGCTTATTTAACTTCTATGCACAGTACATTATGAGAAATGCTGGGCTGGAAGAAACACAAGGTGGAATCAAGATTGCTAGGAGAAATATCAATAACCTCAGATATGCAGATGAACTTTCACCCTTATGGCAGAAAGTGAAGAAGAACTAAAGAGCCTCTTGATGAAAGTGAAAGAGGATAGTGAAAAAATTGGCTTGAGCCCCCA
The DNA here is from genome assembly GCA_006410635.1 of Cephalophus harveyi. Lineage (NCBI taxonomy): Eukaryota > Metazoa > Chordata > Mammalia > Artiodactyla > Bovidae > Cephalophus > Cephalophus harveyi. The sequence continues at coordinate 199,813 of SJYT01044659.1, read as the reverse complement.
AAATAAAGTCAGTCACTTTTTCCACTGTTTCCCCATCTATGTCCCATGAAGTGATGGGACCGAATGCCATGATCTTAGTTTTTTGAATGTTGAGTTTTAAGCCAGCTTTTTCACTCTCTTCTTTCACTTTCAAGAGGCTCTTTAGTTTCCCTTTGCTTTCTGCTATTAGAGTGGTATCATCTGCATATCTGGGATCATTTGTATTTCTCTTGGCAATCTTGATTCCAGCTTGTGAGTCTTCCAGCCCAGAAATCTGCATGATGTACTCTGCATATAAGTTAAATAAACAAGGTAACAATATGTATCCTTGTCGTACACCTTTTACAATTTTGAACCAGTCTGTCATGCCATGTCCAGTTCTAACTATTGTTTCTTGACCCACATACAGGTTTCACAGGAGACAGGGAAGATAGTCTGGTATTCTCATCTCTTTAGAGTTTTCCACAGTTTGTTGTGATCCACACAGTAAAAGACTTTAGCATAGTCAGTGAAGCAGAAGTTTTTCTGGAGTTCCCTTGCTTTCTCCATTGACCTAGCATATGTTGGCAATTTGATGTCTGCTTCCTCTGTCTTTTCTAAAGCCAGATTGTACATCTGGAAGTTCTCAGTTCATGTACTGCTGAAGCCTAGCTTGAAGGATTTTGAACATAACCTTACTAGCATGCAAAATTAGCACAATTGCACAGTAGTTTGAACATTCTTTGGCATTGCCCTTCTTTGGGATTAAATGAAAACTGATGTTTTGCAGTCTTGTGGGCGCTTCTGAGTTTTCAAAATTTGCTAACATTGAGTGCAGCACTTGAACAACATCATCTTTTAGGATTTTAAACAGCTCAGTTGGAATTCCACCTACTCTGCTAGCTTTGTTTGTATTAATGCTTCCTAAGGCCCACGTGCTGAAGAATTGATGCTTTTGAACTGTGGTGTTGGAGAAGACTCTTGAGAGTCCTTTGGACTGCAAGGAGATCCAACCAGTCCATTCTAAAGGAGATCAGTCCTGGGTGTTCTTTGGAAGGAATGATGCTAAAGCTGAAACTCCAGAACTTTGGACATCTCATGTGAAGAGTTGACTCATTGGAAAAGACTCTGATGCTGGGAGGGATTGGGGGCAGGAGGAGAAGGAGACGACAGAGGATGAGATGGCTGGATGGCATCACTGACTTGATGGACGTGAGTTTGAGTGAACTCTGGGAGTTAGTGATGGACAGGGAGGCCTGGTGTGCTGCAATTCATGGGGTTGCAAAGAGCCGGACACGATTGAGCAACTGAATTGACTGACTGAAGGCCTACATGACTTCACACTCTAGGATGTTAGGCTCTTGATGAGTGACCAAAGTATCGTGGTCATCTGGTCATTAAGACCTTTATTGCATACTTCTGTGTATTCTTGCCACCTCTTCTTAATCTCTTCTGCTTCTGTTAGGTCCTTAACATGTCTGTCATTTATTGTGCCCATCCTTGCATGAAATGTTTCTTTAGTATCTCCAATTTTCGTGAAGAGAGTCTAGTCTTTCCCATTCTATTGCTTTCCTCTACTTCTTTGCATTGTTCCTTGATGAAGGCCTTATCTCTCTTTGCTATTCTCTGGAACTCTGCAGTTTGCTGGGTATATCTTTCCCTTTATTCCTTGCCTTTTGCTTTTCTTGTTTCTCAGCTATTTGTAAAGCTTTATCAGACAACCACTTTGCCTTCTTTCATTTATTTTTCTTCAGGATGGTTTTGGTCACCACCTCCTATACAATATTATGAACCTCTGTCCATAGTTCTTCGGCACTCTGTCTACCAGATCTAATCCTTTGAGTCTATTCATCACCTCCGTTGTATAATCCTAAGGGATTTGATTTAGGACATACCTGAATGGCCTAGTGGTTTTTCCCTGCTTTCTTCAACTTCAGCCTGAATTTTGCTATAAGGAGCTGATGATTTGTGCCATAGTCAGCTCTGGTTTCAGCAACAGTCAGCTCCTGGTCTTGTTTTTGCTGACTGTATAGAGCTTCTCCATCTTTGGCTATAAAGAATATAATCAATCTGATTTCTGTATTGACCATTTGGTGAGGTCTATGTGTACAGTCGTCTCTTGGTTTGTTGTAAAAGGGTGTTTGCTATGACCAGTGCGTTCTTTTAAAAAATTCTGTTGGCCTTTGTCCTCCATTGTTCTGTAGTACAGTACCAAACTTGCCTGTTACTCGAGATCTCTCTTGACTTCCTGCTTTTGCATTCCAATCCCCTATGATGAACTTTTTTTTTTTTTGGAGTTAGTTCTAGAAAGTCCCTGAAGAAGAAAATGGCAACCCACTCCAGTATTCTTGCCTGGAGAATCCCATGGACAGAGGAGCCTGACAGGCTACCACCACCACCTAGGTCTTTTAGGTCTTCACAGAACCCGTCAACTTCAGCTTCTTTGGCATCAGTGGCTGGGGCATAGACTTGGATTACTGTGAGGTTGAGTGGTTTGCCTTGGAAACAAACAGAGATCGTTCTGTCATTTTTGAGATTGCACCCAATTACTCCATTTTGGACCGCTTTGTTGACTATGAGGGCTACTCCATTTCTTATAAGTGATTCTTGCCCACAGTAGTACCAGTCATCTGAATTTAATTCACCCATTCTCATCCATTTTAGTTCACTGATTCCTAAAATGTTGATGTTCACCCTTGCCATCTCCTGCTTGACCATGTCCAATTAACTCTGATTCATGGACCTAACATTCTAGGTTCCTATGTAATATTGTTCTTTACAGCATTGGACTTTACTTTCACCACCAGACACAGCCACAGCTGAGCATCATTTTGACTTTGCACAGCCTCTTTATTTTTTTCTGGAGCTATTAGTAATTGGTCTCCACTCTTCTCCAGTAGCACCGTCCAGCCTGGGGGGCTCATCTGTGGAGTAAAAGAATATGTTTTCAAGATGAGCCAAAAAAAACCCTGAAGTTAGCAGTTATAAGATCAACTAATATTCAATAATGGAACTGCAAACATCAGTGGGGAAAGGATAGTCTCTAAAGGATAAACTAAGAATTAATAGACATCATTTGGACAGAACATTTACTCAGACAGATAATATAGACCCAGAAAAAAACAATTATTATTGTTTCATCCCTGATTTTTTGTGAGGATAAGGGTAGAGTCAATAACATTTTCAGTTGTTTGAGTTGCCTATGTGCAATTTATCTAATATGGGAAAAGATAACTATTTTACTATATGGTGAATTCTTGAACCATGTGTTTATTAATGAGGGAAGAGAAATGATGAAAAGTTGCTTTGTAGATGCTAATAAATTCAGGGTGCTCATTGGGGAAAGGGCTTTTCTGATAAGACATATTGATTTATAAAAGATGCAAGACAGAGTTAGAATTTAAAACCATTAACCTAAAAGTAAATGAACCTATACTTTGATTATATAACCAGAGATTAATTCTAAATGTAAATGCTAAAATGGTAATTACTTACATTTGACATGCTGATTTCACATTTGAGAAGTCATCATAGACCCATGTTCTATAGTTATACATTAATAATGATTCTAGAGAATTAATTTCTGTTTTGTAGAGAGGCATTGAGTATTCTTTTTAGAGGTGATGTGATTTGATTTCTTGTAATGGTTCATTTACTAAGTAGTGAGACAACCTTTTAAAATAGGAGCTGATAAATGAGTTGGTAAAGAATCTACCTACAATGAAGGAGACCCAGGTTTCATCTCTGGGTCAGGAAGATCCCCTGGAGGAAGAAATGGCAAGCGATTCCAATATTCTTGCCTGGAGAATTCCATGGACAGAAGCCTGGCAGACTATAGGCCATGGGGTCACAAAGAGTCGAACACAACTGAGCGACTAACATGCTACAGTATTAACAGCTAGAGCAGGAAACAGTTCATGTGGCTATTTTCAGTACATATATATATTCTTATAGGAATAATTCTACTTGTTTATAATGTATATTCCTTTTAATATGATATTGAATTTGATTTACTTGTATGTTGTTGAAAATTTTTACATCAGTATTCATAAGGGATGTTGATTTGTAGTTTTCTTGTAGTGTCTTTTTCTGGCTTTGTTATGAGGTTGATGCTGGCCTCATAGATTAAATTTAGAAGTGCTCCCTCCTCAATTTTTTAGAAGAGTTTGAATATTGATATTATATATTCTTTAAATACTTAGTAGGATTCATCAACAAATCCAAATAGTCCAATAATTATCTTTGTTGGGAGGTTTTTTATTATTGATTAAATTTCTTAGTACTTATATAGATCCATTAAGAGTATTATTTCTTTATTATTCATGATAAGTTGTATATTTCTAGGAATTTGTATACTTTATCTAGATTTTCCAATTTGTTGGCACACAAGTGTATATACTGTTCTATTAAAGTTCTTTTGATTTCTTTAAAATGGGTCATAATGTTCCCAATTTCATTTCTGATTTTAGTAAGTTGAATTTTCTCTTTTTTTCTTAAAGTAGTTAATGGTTAGACAATTTAGTTGATCTTTACAAAGAAATAACTTTGGGTTTCATTGATTTTCCACTATTGCTTTTCTATTCTCTGTGTGTGCCAAGTTGCTTCAGTTGTGTCAGACTATTTGCAACCCTCTGGACTGTAGCCCACCAGGCTCTCTATCCATGGGATTCTTCAGCAAGAATACTTGAGTGGGTTACCATGCCCTCCTTCAGGGGATCTCCCAGGGATTGAAATGTCTCTTATGTCTCCTGCATTGGTAGGTAGGTTCTTTATCACTAGCACCTCCTGGGAAGCTCTATTCTCTATTTCACTCAAATAATTATTTACTTCTTATTATATTCTTCTTTTCTAACTTTGGGTTTGCCACTTCTTTTTTCTAGTTCCTTAAGGTGCAAAGTTACATTACGTTTTGTTATCACTCTATTTTTTTTAATATAAGCATTTACAGCTATAAGTTTTCATCTTATTATATAAGCTACATTACATGCATTTTACATTTTTGCTTTTATTTGACTGAAAATATTTTCTAATTTCCCTTGAGATATCTTCTTTGACCCATTGGTTACTTAAGTGTGGTTGTTTAGTGTCTTTAATTTCCACATATTTGTGAATTTTTCATCTTTGCCTGATATTGATTTCTGATTTCATTCCATTGTGATTGGAAAGGATATTTGTATGATATCAATCTTTGTAAATTTGTTGACTTGTTTTACAGCCTACATATAGTCTATTCTAGAGAATGCTCCATGTGTTGAGAAAAATGTCTATCATGTTGTTATTTTTGTGGAGTATTCTGTATACATCTGTTTGGTACATTTAGTTTATGGCATTCTCTATTTCTTTATTGATCATCCATTTGGATATTTTATATTTTAATGAAAATATAAAATTTTAATGAAAGTGAGGTATTAAAGTCTGAAACTATTATTGTAGAAATCCCTTTTCTACAATAAAGGGGATTCTTAAAATCCCTTTATGTGTCAGTGTATGTGTCATACAGTTTGTAGTGCTGATGTTTGTTGTATCAGTCAGTCAATCGGTGTTAGTCACTCAGTCATGTCTGACTCTGAAACCCCATGGACTGCAGCACTGTCTGGTATTCTCATCTCCAAGAGTTTTCCACAGTTTGCTATGATCCACAGTCAAAGGCTTTTTAGTGTAGTCAAATGTAACAGAGGTAAGATGTTTTTCTGGAATTCTCTTGCTTCTTTGTGATCCAGTGAATATTGGCAATTTGATCTCTGGTTCCTCTGCCTTTTCTAAACCCAGCTTGAACATCTGGAAATTCTCAGTTTACATAATGCTGAAGTCTAGCTTGAAGGATTTTAAGCATAATCTTACTAGCATGGGAGATGAGTGCAATTGTCTGGTGGTTTGAACATTCTTTAGTATTGCCCTTCTTGGGAACTGGGATGAGTTGAACTAGGATTGACCTTTTCTAGTCCTGTGGCCACTATTGGGTTTTCCAAATTTGATGACATATTGAATGCAGCACTTTAAAAGCATCATCTTTTAGGATTTTAAATAGCTCAGCTGGAATTCCTTCTACCTCCACTAGCTTTATTAGCAGCAGTGTGTTCTGAGGTCCACTCCACAGTTCAGAATGTCTGGCTCTGGATGAGTGACCATACCATTGGTTTATCCAAGTCATTAACATCTGTTTTGGACAGTTCTGTGTAATCTTGCCATCTCTTCTTGATCTTTTCTGCTGCTATTTGGTCTTTACCATTTCTGTCCTTTATTGTGTCCATCTTTGGATGAAATGTTCCTTTAATATTTCCAATTTTCTTGAGATCTCTAGTCTTTCCCCTCCTGTTTTCCTCTATTTCTTTGCTGCTACTGCTGCTAAGTCACTTCAGTCGTGTCCGACTCTGTGCGACCCCACAGACGGCAGCCCATTGGGCTCCGCCATCCCTGGGATTCTCCAGGCAAGAACACTGGAGTGGGTTGCCATTTCCTCCTCCAATGCATGAAAGTGAAAAGTGAAAGTGAAGTCGCTCAGTCGTGTCTGACTCAGCGACCCCATGGACTGCAGCCCACCAGGCTCCTCCATCCATGGGAGTTTCCAGGCAAGAGTAGTGGAGTGGGATGCCATTGCCTTCTCCACTATTTCTTTGCAATTAGTTATTAGTCCCTTTTTTATCTCTTGTAACAGTTTTTTATATTCAGTATATTTTGTTTGATGTCACTATAACTGCCCTCTTTTTGGAACTATTTGCATGGATTATCTTTTCCCATCCTTTTACTTTCCACCTCTTTGTGTCTTTATATTTAAAATGATTACCTTGTAGACCCCATTGACTGGATAATGGTTGTTTTCTTTTTTTTTTAATCCATTTTGCAATCTATAACTTTTGATTGAGGAGTTGGTAATCACCTTATATTTACAGTAAATGCTGATAAAAAAGGACTTACTTTTACCATTCTGTTTTCTACATGTCTTATAGATTTTGTGTTATTGTTGTTCATTTCCTCTATTATCCTGTTTCTGTGTTTATTGATTCTGTAATGAGATATTTAGATTCCCTTATAATTTCTTTTGTGTGCATTTTATAGATATTTTCTTTATGGTTACCATGGGGAATTACATAT
>SJYT01044659.1:181360-192043 GCA_006410635.1 Cephalophus harveyi | reverse complement strand
TATAGAATTCTTTGTTTAGTTTTTTATTCTTCTAGAACTTTAAATATATTCTCCTACTGCCTTCTGGTTTCTGCTGATAAATCTGCTGACAATCTTATTGAGAATTCTTTGTATGTGACAAATCATTAATCTCTTCCGCTTTCAAGATTCTCTCTTCATCTTTGGCTTCTGATAGTTTCATTATAATATGTCTTGGTGTGATTAATTTTGTATTATTCCTACTTATATTTTATCGAGCTTCTTGGATTTGTAAATTCATATCTTTCCCTAAATTTGGAAACATTTTGGCCAGTATTTTTTAAAAATAATCCCTCTGTTCCTTTCTCTTTCTCTTCTGGGATGACCTTAGTGTATACAGTGATTTTCTTGGTGGTATCCCAGATGTCCTTTAGGATCTGTCATTTTTCTTTACTTTTTATCATTATGTTCCTCAGACATGATAATTTCGATTATCTTGTGTTCACAGTCAATGATTTTGTTTTCTGTTTGCCAAAATCTACTGTTAAATCACTCTATTGAATTTTTCAATACAGTTATTGCATCTTTTTATCTCTAATTTCTGTTTGGCTCCTTTTCATGATTTCTATCACTTCATAGTTATTCTCATTTTTCAGATGTCATTTTCCCAATTTCTTTTCTTTCTCTTTTTTTGAGCTCTTTGAGTATATTTAAAACAGATATTTTAAAGTCTTTGTCTATTAAATCTGATGTCTTTTCCTCCTTGTGTACATTTTTTGCCAAGTTTTCTTTTGAATGGACCATGGTTTCTTATTTCTTTGTATGCCTTGTGATTTTGTTGTTGAAAATTGGGCATTTGAAGGAAAAAAAAAACAGCCAACAATTACACTTACAACTTACACTTAGCTTATAGGTTTTGTGGATGATCAGCATTTGAGTCTGTCTTTGGTGGTGAATAAATGGAAGATATAGAGAAAAAAAATGCCTATTCTTCACCAAAGTTCATAGTAATTTTCAATGTTTTCAGGCAAGTTTTCAAAACTGGCTGGCTTGAGAAAGTGGCACACAGAGAAATAATATCAACCTAAATCTGGATATAGAGAAAAGCAGAAAGAATATGCATACACACATATTCATTTTAAAGATGATAACCCAGATCTTTGGTGGGTTCTGTCCATTTCTTCTTGTTATAGGGCATAATTAAAGCTACTTACATCACTAGAGAATGTATATCTGTACACATAAGCCATGAACATTCTAGGACCTATAACAGAATAAAGTGCTTCCATTTATTTCGTACAATAATAATGTCCATTAATCTACATCAAATATTTGAAATAAAGACAGCAAATAACAGACATAAAGGATTGATGCAACAGGGAGGGGCTCTCTGGAGTTTGCTGGAGAAGTCTATACTATAGTTACTCTGATAGTTGTCAGAGGGTTGCTGTAGACATTGAAATCAAAGAAACAGCCTTCTTTCCTCACTTCTATGGTTCCAAGTGTAATTAATTTTAATGAATTGATTACCCACTGGGTTGCTATGGGCTATATTTTACTTTTTTTATGAACATGGTTGGAAACTTCAAAATCACATGAAAATGACTCAAAGGAAATAACCTAGACCAATCATTTCTAACCCATTCCCATGGTATTTACCACAAAGGGAGCATATTATTGCTGAAGTTATTTAATATAGTAGATACAGTTCATGTGCACTTTTTGTAACATCTTCATATTATTAGAAGTGCATGCTATTTACTAAATTGGACAGAAATATCATTTATGAAATCAGACAGCTGAGTCAGTCCTAAAAGAGTCTCCTCAGTTGGATTTGGAATATGAACAGTTTCCTGAAATTAAAACATTAAAATTTTTAAATGATGTAGAAAGATCACTTCATGTTTAATCTAGAAATTCTGTTCAGAAATTCCACTGAATGACAAGTTGATTGGTCACTGGGGATTTCCGATAAAATATTAATAGCTCAGATTTTCCCCTCTAGGGAATCTGCTCCAAATACGTGTTTCCTCTGATAAGTGTGTTTCTCATCACATGCAAACCCCATCCCCTGGTTATCTGTTAGCATAAGAGTCACTGTGGTGGTTCTTACAGGATACAACAGGTAAAAGGAGTGGATTTAATCTGACTTTGCAATTTAATTTTTTTTAGCTATCTTTAACATCGCTACATCTCTTTCTATATTATTTCAATTGTTTAACTTCCCCATAGAAAATCTTTCAAATTTACCTTTCAAATAGAATGTATATAGTTCTTGGTTGTCCTACGTATGAGGTGACAGAATCTAGATAATGTCAGAGACATCCATATGGACTTCCCAAATCTGTCATATTACACAGCATAGCACATAGTTCTTGAACACATCTCAGCTACCTTAGAAGATGCCTCTGGTCATGGGGTATGGTGTTTTTCTGTCAGCATAGCTAAACTCAAGTCCTATATAGTTCTAGATTCAAGTTCACTACAGAGTACTTTGGACAAAATTTGTTAAGGTAGGAGTAGGTCATCAACTAATTGACATGGGACTACAGCTGGGCCCACAGCTTTCCACTGTCCACCAGATCTCCATCTTGAATGTCTCCAAGTCCTGATTCAAGCCTGTATGTAGTTCCATGGTGAAGACATCGACTCATTCTTCAAGTCACCTGTGTTGTTGAGGACAGAGTTGATAGGGATAAACATGGATTTCTGTTGACCTTATAAACTCTAATTTATCCTCACGGACTCTATTTTGTGATCATGGATTCCATCTTGTTGATACTGTCCTCTTTTGGACATTCACTATTTTTCCCCCACTATCATCCCTGCCAATTACAGCAACATTAGACATACCATCAGATGCAGAGGGAATGTAATTTTCTAAGTTTACAATTGCATAAGAACTAATTCCTATGGTAAATCTCTTATTTTGTAGCATTCATAATGATTCTGTATCTCTCACTGAAACTTAACTGACACACTGTGTTACACATAAGGTACATTGTCCCTTAATGTAAGAAGATGCTACCACAATCCATATTACCACTGCCTTTGTAGACAATTTTTGAATAATATTGTAACATGTTTAGTACAGAAATTTATGTATAGGAGGTACTTGCAAATGCTAATTTTATAAGAAATATAAGCTACTGCTTTTCCATTTATTGGCTAGGATATTTGGCATTCTTTTAAATGAACATCTTACCATTTCATAGCCCAGGGCAATGCTTTGACCTTTTCAATATTCCATAATTAGATTGGCTGCAATTCTACTTTGCCTCCTGTTTACAGCCTAAGCAGCCTCTGGGAAAGGGGCAGAGTAGCCAGCTGTTCACAGTTGAAAATATTTTAAAGGTCAAATAAATAGAGCATTTCAACTGTCAACTCTACTTAAAAGTATTCAATTTTTTCAGGTGAATCTAAAGAAACAGGAAATATACTCTCCATAGAACAAAGCTGAAATCATAAAATTTTGCTACTGTATTTAAGAAATTTATCAACTGACCTGGGTGGATATCTGTACCCTTAGACAAAGGGAAGCATGCTTCTCAAACTATTTTGGCTTGTGTCTTTCTTGGGTCACTCCTCCTCCCACTCATAGCACACCTCTATTACTGCAAAAATAAGATACGTCAACAGAATTTTTAAAAAAGTCTTATGCTTCCTTCTAGTAAGACAAATGAAGTTATGTCTGATTTTTTAAGAGAGAGTTATATTTCAAGAAAGGCAAATGTTAACAACTGGATTGTTCTGGTTAACAGAATTTGTGGGTTTAACCATAATTTTTATGCTTCATTATTTGTTTCTGAATTATCTAAACACATTTTCCTCATAGTAGTAGATTCTAATGAATATCATTTAATGCTGCCTTAATAATTGTGGCAATGATATTAATATCAAGAGTAAGTTTCTAGTAGTAGATTTGGAGAATTCACTTTTGGAGTGAATTTCTGAAAGAAGTACTGACCTGACTATAATCAGAAAGTTGTGTTGTTGTTTCTTTGTTTTCCTTGTTTTTAACTCAGCCAAATAATAAGAAAACTAATTTATAACAGGGATATTTCTCTCTCTCTCTAGTGAGTATCCAAAAGCTCTTCACAGATAAATAAATAATCTGATTGTCTTAGAAAGAAAGTAGAAAGTATTAGTTGCTCAGTCATGTCTGACTGTAACACCTCCAGGCTCTTCTGTCCATGGAATTTTGCAGGCAAGAATACTGGAGTGGGTTGCTATTTCCTACTCCAGGGGATGTTCCTGACTCAGGGGTCTCCCACATTGCAGGCAGATTCTTTACCACCTGAGCCACCCAGATAATTGAAGTTTAACATGTTAGAGGTAAACATAGTTACTGTTGCTTACCCTTGAAAACCAAAAGTATACTTTGGTGAACATGAAAAACTCAAGAGATCAGGAAAGAAAAGAGGCCGTTTAATCAGTGCCATTGCTTATTTTACTGAGTGGAGCTTTAAATTCAAAGTGTTTGTAAGATTAATATCTTTTCCAGGATTAAAGTTTGCCTTTGCATTAATATAATACTATGGAAAATGGGGTTATTTCTCAGAAAAATTAGGTACCTTGCTAAGCTACCTGGACAAAAGAACTTCAAGGAGAGAGTTGTTATCTGATCTACCTCAGGAGACAATCCTTAGAGAGGCTTGATAGCTGTACCTTGAGAAAAGATATGGGAAGGGAGCAGGGGAAGGTTCACATTCTCTCCAAGGCCCAGAGTAGTTTAGAGAAGCTAAGGGCAGAGGTTAAAGCGTCTGCCTCCAATGCGGGAGACCCGGGTTCGATCCCTGGGTCGGGAAGATCCCCTGGAGAAGGAAATGGCAATCCACTCCAGTATTCTTGCCTGGAGAATCCCACGGACGGAGAAGCCTAGTAGGTTACAGTCCACGGGGTCGCAAAGAGTTGGACACGACTGAGCGACTTCACCTTCAAGGGCATGATGCTGCAGTATTACACAATCATGCTTCCTTAGGGGAGTCTGATTGACATTATGGCAGAACTACAAGGCAATAACTTTCACCAGGGTTACCAGTTTTTCTGGGAGAGTAGAACAGAACAACTTGGAGAAGCACTACACAAAGCCTATTATATAGTATAGAAGCTCCAGGGAAACATGGACATATAAAATTAGTGCTGGAAAAACATCATCAGAAGTGCTAGGAGTCACGCACGCAAAGGAGAACTACTGTGACTTTGTATAGAAGAGGGCCTGCTCTGAGACAAACAAGCATATAAATCTTAGTGATATTGTCCAGAAGTCATCTGACCTGGGCTCTTGGGACCATTCACCAATGGTAAAGATTGTCACTGAGATAGTACAACTCTAAGACCAACATGGTCAAAGGAAGATTTGACATGTTTTTCTTAGTACGAAAATAGTAGTAATTTATGACTATTATGTTTCTAGACATAAGAAAGAGCAGATACTCCAAAAAAAAAAGTCCTTATAAAGTTCTCACCCATGGGTAAGTAGCATCCTTTTGCCTCCTGGCAATACTAGATACTTTTACTATCCCTTTAGGACATGCCAGTTAGGCAAGGATTTGCTGGGCATAATCTTTTATTGAGAAGCTTACCAGTAATCTTGGTAAGAACACAAATTTCCTTTCAAAAGTGCTAGAAACAGTTGAGATAAAGCTAGTCTAGACTATAGCTTAATTCCCACAATAAGGTATTGGGAAGATTTAATGCAACCCTAAAGGGAATAATTAAGAAACATATGGATAATCATGCTAATAATTTAGATGAGAAGTTTAATCACTCCCATCATTTACATATAGAGAGATTTCCTAAGAATTATGTTTAATAATTCAGACTTATACATGGGAAGAAAGGGGAGTCCTTTTAACTCAATAACTAGATAATCCATACTAGGATATAATAATAAATTATAGTATATATAAGTATTATATGTATAATGTAAGATAAATGATTTTAAGTATCAATCAAGACCTTTTAGAACTAACACCCAAAAAAGATGCCCTTTTCATTATAGGGGCTGTCTCTTATACACATCTAGATGTGTATAAGAGACAGCAGTTATATATATATGGTTTATCTATACTATATTATCCTATTAATATTGATACCAAATGTGAACTTGTTTCCAGATACTACAATTTAGCTCGGTAGATTCCTCACTATTGGACAAATGAAAACAAAATCAAAGGTTCAAAAACAATTAAAACATTTTGGTATTTTGAAAATAGCTATTAAATGGGTAAGTTGGGAAACATACAAAAAATACTACAATTTACTAGAAGGAAAAGAAACTTACATTAAAGACAAATGGAAAAAAATAGTGCCTTTTGGAGGAAAGCAAAAGTATGGAAATTCACTAGCAAACTAAAGGCCATAAATTTACAAAGCAGTAATTAAAATTTTTGAAAGGGGAAAGGATGATATTCCTGCCCCTATAAAAAGGTAGAGCTTCCCAGGTGGCGCTAGTGGTACAGAATCTGCGTACAAATGTAGAAGACCCTGGTTCGATGTCTTGGTAGGGGAAGATCCCCTGCAGAAGGAAATAGTAACTTATTCCAGTATTCTTGCCTGGGAGACCCCATAGTCAGAGGAGTCTGGCAGGCTATAGTCCATGGGGTTGCAAAGAGTCAGACACAACTGAGCACACTTATAAATGTAGGTTGAAGTGTTCTTGCCTGGAGAATCCCAGGGACGGGGGAGCCTGGTGGGCTGCCATCTATGGGGTCGCACAGAGTCGGATATGACTGAAGTGACTTAGCAGTAGAGAGGTCTATGATTTCAAAGTTAATTAGATAAAAAGTCTAATGCAGTTTTTCTTGAATAAGTCACCAGAGAAATCTGAAATAGCATATACAAATTGTTAAATTTATTCTACTTAAATAGTAGGAAATAACAGAATTACCTAGGGATCTAAAAAAAAGTAATTATTGAACTCTACCATCATAGATGCTGATTTAGTGGGTCTGTTATAGAATCCAGGTTTATACTTTTTTAACAAAATTTCTGGTTATCATAATGGAAGGGTTCCAACTAGGAAATTTCAGACACATTAGAAGCATCAGAAAGTGTTGTCTGGATTTACCAGATCATATAACTGGAGAAACTCCAAATCAAAGGGTAAATCATTGGCATTCTTATTATCTCCTAGGGGGATAACTCATGAAATAATGAAGGTAGTCTGAGTCCAGTAGTATTCTTTACAAGAAATATTTTTCATTTTAATGTAGTTCAATTTACATTTTGTAACATGCAAGATTAATGTCTGCACTAAGAAAGATCACAGATGTACTTCACTAAAAGCTACATAGAACCAATCTGGCTGTGTATACAGAGGGGATAAACTATGGATGGAGGTTCGTGACATTGTACAGGAGACAGGAATTAAGACCATCCCCAAGAAAAGGAAAAGCAAAAAAAGCAAAATGGCCATCTGAGGAGGCCTTACAAATAGCGGTGAAAAAAAGAGAAGCGAAAAGGAAAGATATAAGCATCTGAATGCTTATATCTGTTCCAAAGAAAAGCAAGGAGAGAAAAGAAAGCCTTCTTCAGCAACCAATGCAAAGAAATAGAGGAAAATAGTAGAAAGGGAAAGTCTAGAGATCTCTTCAAGAAAATTAGAGATACCAAGGTAAAATTTCATGCAAAGATGGGCTCAATAAAGGACAGAAATGGTTTGGAACTAACAGAAACAGAAGATCTTAAGAAGAGGTGGCAAGAATACACAGAAGAACTGTACAAAAAAGATCTTCATGACCCAGATAATCACGATGGTGTGATCAGTCACCTAGAGCCAGACATCTTAGAATGTGAAGTCAAGTGGGCCTTAGGAAGCATCACTATGAACAAAGCTAATGGAGGTGATGAAATTGCAGCTGAGCTATTTCAAATTCTGAAAGATGATGCTGTGAAAGTGCTGCACTCATTATGCCAGCAAATTTGGAAAACTCACCAGTGGCCACAGGACTGGAAAAGGTCAGTTTTCATTCCAATCCCAAAGAAAGGCAATGCCAAAGAATGCTCAAACTACCACACAATTGCATTCATCTCACATGCTAGTAAAGAAATGTTCAAAATTCTCCAAGCCAGGCTTCAGCAATATTTGAACTGTGAACTTGCAGATATTCAAGCTGGTTTTAGAAAAGGCAGAGGAACCAGAGATCAAATTGCCAACATCTGCTGGATCATCAAAAAAGCAAGAGGGTTCCAGAAAAACATCTATTTCTACTTTATTGACTATGCCAAAGCTGTTGACTATGTGGATCACAATAAAGTGTGGAAAATTCTTACTGAGATGGGAATACCAGGTCAGCTGACCTGCCTCTTGAGAAATCTGTATGCAGGTCAGGAAGCAACAGTTAGAACTGAACATGGACCACAGACTGGTTTCAAATAGGAAAAGGAGTATGTCAAGGCTATATATTGTCACCCTGCTTATTTAACTTCTATGCAGAGTATATCATGAGAAATGCTGGGCTGGAAGAAGCACAAGGTGGAATCAAGAATGCCAGGAGAAATATCAATAACCTCAGATATGCAGATGACACCACCCTAATGGCAGAAAGTGAAGAAGAACTAAAGAGCCTCTAGATGAAAGTGAAAGAGGAGAGTGAAAAAGTTGGCTTAAAGTTCAACATACAGAAAACAAAGGTCATGGCATCTGGTCCCATCACTTCATGGAAAATAGATGGGGAAACAGTAGAAACAGTGTCATACTTTATTTTGGAGGGCTCCAAAATCACTGCAGATGGTGATTGCAGCCATAAATTTAAAAGACACCTAGTCCTTGGAAGGAAAGATATGACCAACCTAGACAGCATATTAAAAAGCAGAGGCATTACTTTGTCAACAAAAGCCCATCTAGTTAAGGCTCTGGTTTTTCAGTGGTCATGTATGGATGTGAGAGTTGGACTATAAAGAAAGCTGAGCGCCAAAGAATTGATGCTTTTGAACTGTGGTGTTGGAGAAGACTCTTGAGAGTCCCTTGGACTGCAAGGAGATCCAACCAGTCCATCCTAAAGGAGATCAGTCCTGAATATTCATTGGAAGGACTGATGTTGAAGCTGAAACTCTAATACTTTGGCCACCTGATGCAAAGACCTGACTCATGTGAAAAGACCCTGATGCTGGGAAAGATTGAGGCCAGGAGGAGAAGGGGACGACAGAGGATGAGATGGTTGGATGGTATCACCAACTCGATGGACATGGGTTTGGGTGGATTCCACAAGCTGGTGATGGACAGGGAGGCCTGTAGTACTATGATTCGTGGGGTTGCAAAGAGTCAGACACGACTGAGTGACTGAACTGAACTTAACTGAACTGATAGCGGGGATGATAACACAATTATACACTAAATTTTTAGCATGATAAGAAATGTTTTCGATTAAATCACAATAGTGCTAAGAAAGTAAAACAAAATTTTTAGAATTTTATATCCTTGATCTTTTAAAAAAATAGAATACATATTAAATCCTGTATGTATCATAAATAGTTAAATTTCCTATCAAAGCTTGATTCGCATTTTATGACCAAAATTAATTCACTATTTGATCAGTTGTGAACTACTAAAATTATTTCAACTATAGATTGTAGCAATGGTTATTTTAAAAAGCAGCTGTATTAATTTATAATCCACAAGCCATAAAATGCACTGATTTAAATTGTACAATTCAATAGCTTTAAATATATATACAGAGTTTTAAAACGTTCATCATATCTAACTTTAGAACTTTCTCATTACCCCCAAAAGAAACTCCATGCAGGTTAGCAGATATTCCCCATTCTACCCCCCAGTCCTCTCAGCTTGAGGCAAACAGTAATCTACTCAATATCTCTATAGAATTATCCATTCATTCTACTTTATATAAATGGAATCACACACCATTGGTCTTTTGTGACTCACTTCTTTCACATAGCAAATTGTTTTCAAGGTTGAGCCACATTGTAACATATATCAACTCTTCATTTGTATTGCCAAATAATCGGCTATATCATATTTTAGTTGTCTTTCACATTTTGGATATTATGAATAACAATAATACTGTAAATATTTGCATGAAAGTTTTCATATGTACATGTTTTCATATACCAAGGAGTTAAATTGCTAGATTATACAGCTACACCATTTACAGAGAGTGAGTAATGTGTGCTCAGTCATGTGAGGCACTTTGCGATCTCATGGACTATAGCCTGCCAGGCCCCTCTGTCCATGGAATTTTCCAGACAAGAATACTGGAATGGGTTGCCATTACTTCGTCCAGGGGCTTTTCCCAACCTAGGAATCAAACCTGCATCTCATGCAAATTCTTTACCACTGAGCCACTGGGGAAAGCACCATTTTATAGTCCCACTAACAATTAGTGTGTATTCCAATTTCTTCACGTTCCAACTAACATTTATTAGTGTCTATTTTACTACAGCCATCCTGCATACATGCTAAGTCACTTCAGTCATGTCCAAATCTTTGTGACCCTTTGGATTGTAGCCCGCCAGGCTCCTCTGTCCATGGGACTCTGCAGGCAAGAATACTGGAGTGGGTTGCCATGCCCTCCTCCAGAGGACCTTCCTGACTCAGGGATCAAACCCATGTCTCCTGTGGCTCATACATTGCAGGCAGATTCTTTACTGCTGAGCCATCAGGGAAGCCCTACTACCCTACTAGTGAATGTGAATTGATATCTCATTGTGGTTTTGATTTGCATTTCTATAATAATTAGTGATATTCAGTATCTTTTCATT
>SJYT01044659.1:167628-179297 GCA_006410635.1 Cephalophus harveyi | reverse complement strand
CTGAAACTCCAGTACTTTGGCCACCTCATGCGAAGAGTTGACTCATTGGAAAAGACTCTGATGCTGGGAGGGATTGGGGGCAGGAGGAGAAGGGGACGACCGAGGATGAGATGGCTGGATGGCATCACGGACTCGATGAATGTGAGTCTTAGTGAACTCCGGGAGATGGTGATGGACAGGGAGGCCTGGCGTGCTGCGATTCATTGGGTCACAAAGAGTCAGATACGACTGAGTGACTGAGCTGAACTGAACTAATTCTAAAATCCACTCTGAGTTACTTTTTTTGCAGTGTGAGGAAAGCATCTGAGGCTAACAATGCAGGGCAGTGTTGCTGTCTTTGCCGGTCACTCTCTGTTTTGCCTACCAGAAACAATGATCCACTCTCCTCCGAGGCTCCAAATTTCCCTCTCTGTTCAGGCTAATCTACCCACTGTTGAGGGGACTTCCCCGGGTTCAAGAACTCTTTTAACATTCCCTCCTTGTGGAAAATGTCCCATGCCCATTCTGCTCTTTTTCTTTTGTCCTATAGTGACATAGAGGTTCTCTTGCTATTTTGGAAGTCTGAGGTCATATGCTAACAATCAGTAAGATGTTCTGTGCAAACTATTCCACTTTTTGATGTATTTGTGGAAGGCAGTGAGCTCCACCTCCTACTCCTCCTCCATCTTCTTGACCCTCTCTCAAAAAGACTCAGTCTTGAATACTTCTCTGATGGTCCAGTGGTTAAGATTCTGCACTAGCAATGCAGGGGGTATAGGTTCAATCTCTAATCTGGGAACTAAGATCCCACATGCCATGTCAAAAGGATGGCCAAAAAGACTCAGAGTCTGAATATGCTAAGCAACTGTGAATCTCCAAGAGGATGATATGGTATGCATCCTGTCTCAATTTTGTTTGTTCAGTTAACCATTATTGTCGGGGGCCAGTGTGAGGAATCCTGCCCATGACAAGGTCATGCGGAAGGAAGCCTGGCAAATGCAAGGTCGTGTTCAGGTTTCAGGGGTTCCCCCTGGAATTTCCCGAGCATCCACCCCCCAAAGAATAAGAATCTGCCGGCCTTTGTACTCTGCTTTTCCACTCTTCTGATATTCTCTGGAAAAGTCAATTCAAGGCTTTAGTCTTCTGCATTTGAAAGGGATGTTTCAGGTAAATGCCCTCTGATAACTCTCTAGCTTGCTTGCCTAACAGGTTCCCTAGACCTCTTACAGCTTGTGAATTCTTACAGCCCCCAACCGTGAGAAGCACAAAGCTTAAAAGCATCTTAAAGAAACAGAGCCTTTTCTAAGGAGTTAAAAATTACATTGGTGAAGGTTTTCACTGTTGACTCAATGACTGCTGCCAGACCTCCATATTCTTTATCTTTTAGGCACCTGGGAGGATGTTAATCAATGTAAACGGGATATGGAAAAGGATAGATAGTAGTTTTGATGTTAGCAACACTAGACTTTTGAGTTAATTACTTTTCTTTGTTGTATATCACTGCACTCCCCTTGTGTCCTTGCTATGTAAGAATGTAACTTTATTTAGTGCTTTCTGAGAGTGGCACCAGACTTTGGGAAGATTAACACAAATAAGTCTTCTGGTTGACAAACCCTTATCAGGAAAAAGGCTGTAAAATGTTAATTGACCTTTTGGCTAGAGGACATGTAAATCACCTAAGACTTGTGTATACAATTAGGTATGCAGAGAAAAAAGCCTGGTTTTGATGAGTCAGGGCTGCTGACGCCACATAATTTTGTATTGCCCATTGATCTGTATGTACAATCAAGGGTATAAAAGGCCTTCTGAACAATAGAGGAATGGAATCAGTTGCTGGACTGATTGCCCCCGTGTCTCCTCGTCCTACTTTAATTTCAGGCTGAATTCCCATCTGGAGCAGGCGGCTCATCATGTCTACTTACTTGCCCTGGCTTTTAAGTTCTGTGAGAGAAAGAGCCCAAGGCGCGGCACTCTCCAATATTCAAACAGGTGCCGGCAGCCTAATGTAGATCGTGCAAACTCCTTGTCCGGAGTTTTATTAGTTTAGCTCGTAAACCAAGTTATTCAGCCTCTTTTCTCCACTTAATTTTCCTACTATACTATCTCTTTCTAATCTAATCTTATATTAATAAATAAACAAATCTTTCCTCGCCGACGCTGTCCACGCTTCGAATTCCCTGGGTCCACCGGGACTGGACCCCGGCACATTATTTTCATTTTTATGGTTTGTGTTTCATTTTCTTTTTTCACTAAACATTTCTCAAGACTTATGTTGCTGAGAATACCCTTTGGAAAACACTAATTTCATGTATTTGTTTTTAAGCAAGAAATTTACCTGGCTCTGTGCAATGCCTGATTTGACAGTTTAATCTGGGAACTATGGCATTTTCAGATTACATGATTGCCTAATTCTATATATCCAGAGTATATATAAACATCAGGGGAAGCTCAGGATGTTGACAAAATACTAGCTGCCAAACAGAGTTTATGGAGAAACTTCAAAGCCCCAATTTGGATTTCCAAATGTCAGATATCAGGAAACACCATGATAATGAGCCCCAGACCCTGTTGTTGAGTAAAGGGACTTATAGAAATTTTCAGCTAATGTACAGGCCAGGTCATTCTGAAGACTAACATATTTCAGAAGATTTTATCTCTATATGGACACCACAGTAGTATCCTTCCCTAAACTTATTTTAAGAACCCAGGAAACTACATAGATTCAGATCCTTACTCTGGCCTTTCCAGATGTGGTGACCATTGGCCAATGCTTTAACTTTCTTACTTGAACCTCAATTTCCTCATCTATAAAGTGAGGATAATAGTAGTTATTAGGATTTCTTAGATGTTCAAAGATAGTCTAGGAAATTTCAAATACTTGGCACATAGCATAGGTACCACATGTTAACCCAGCATTTCAGCCCCTTTAAATGTAGTTAATGATGTTTTATGCTGAACATTTTTCTTGGAAATATACATGTAACAAATTCTTAGCAACTAATAAGGTTTAGAACTTATCAAGGATTAATAAGTGTTCATTTAATTGAAGGGAAAGATACAAATGGAAAGAAATTATTGTTTAATATCAACAGTATGCCAGAAGTTCTAAGTAAATTATTTTTCTGGAGTTAAGTCATCACAACATTTCTGTCAGCACTATAATCCCTATTTAATAAATGAAAAATAAAAGGTTCAGAAAATTGACTTGCTAATACTTGTTATTCAGCTACTAGGAAATAAATCCAAGATATAAGTCTGTCTGATACAGTATCTTAACATTGCTTCTCATATTCCAGACTGTTATTAACAACTTTGGAGACTTTCCCTAAACCCAGATTATACTTTTTTTGGATAGGGTATTATTCATGCTATGCTGTTATTAAAAATGCAAAACTCTAATAGCATGTTGCACATATTGCTGTGGAATCCTGGATATTCTTCATAAACAATCAATACAATATTTCTAAATATGTTAATACCATGGCAAATAAGATTTCTAAAAATAAAATGGAATAATGTAAACACATGGAATCTTGTGGATATACTAAATGAATTATACTTTAACACAAATTTAGAATATAAAATACCACAGTAAATGGAAAAGTATGAAAAGATACACCTTGGATTTGCATTCTTCTAGGTAAAAAAATATTTGAAAACTTTCAATTGGGAAAAAGATTAAGATGACACAGTAAAGGGCATGGGGCTCACCTCTCCCAACAAACACATCAAAATGCATCTAAATGTGGAACAATTCTCACTGAAAACTAACTGGAAACTGGCAGAAGGACTCCTGTGTATGCAAGAAAATAAGAAAGATACACATGTACTCAGGGAGAGAGATAAAAAAAGTGGTGAGGATGGGATGTATGTCCCTGAGAGGGAACTCAGAAAAAGGGAAAATATGTGGGTGGATACCTGTCCTGGGAAGTGAGTGGTTACAGCTATGGATTTGATGCCCCAGTGCTGGGCTCCAAGATGGGAGGGACCAGCCGCCCCACTCTCGCTGGTAACAGGAGGGTGCCAGGAGGTCTGCATTTGGCTCCAGATGGGGGCACACACATCAGATTGCCCATGAGGAAAGGAGGTGAGAGGTCTACACCAGCAGCCACCAGGTTTTCCTTAACCACTTTGGTGTGTGCCTCAGACTGATCTGAGCAATCATCACAGCCTTGCTCATGCCTTATTATAGTGCATCACTGGACCAGCTGTGACCGTGAGTTGAAAGAAGACTCAGCCTAGAAGAAGAGGTAACCTGGTCACAGGGCTGAACCTGGCTGGGACTCAACTGCCATCACTGGCACTCACTCAGGCAGTGCATTAGAAGTAGCCCCGATCCCTGATAGCCAATGCTCCATCACAGCTCACCTCCCAATACATGGCAAGCATCCACACAGGCCTCATCATTTCTACAATATGGCAACACAGTAGGGTGGCAGAGCCTGGAGGTCGAGATTGGCTATGAGGGACAAAGGGGACTTGTACCCATGACTGCTTCTGAGTGGAGATAATAATAATAGCAGCACCTACCTATCAGGAGTGCATGTGTGCTCAGTTGCTGCTGCTGCTGCTGCTAAGTCACTTCAGTCGTGTCCGACTCTGCGAACCCATAGACGGCAGCCCACCAGGCTCTGCCGTCCCTGAGATTCTCCAGGCAAGAGCACTGGAGTGGGTTGCCATTGCCTTCTCCAATGCATGAAAGTGAAAAGTGAAAGGGAAGTCGCTCAGTCGTGTCCAACTCTTAGTGACCCCATGGACCGCAGCCTACCAGGCTCCTCCATCAGTTACTGCAGTAATGGCCAACTCTTTGTGAGCCTGTGGGCCGTAGCCTGCCAGGGTCCCCTGTCCATGGCATTCTCCAGGCAAGAATAGGGGAGTGGGTTGCCATGTCCTCTTCCAGGGAACCTCCCCTACCTGGGGATCGAACCCACATCTCTTATGTCTCCTGCATTGGCAGGTGGGTTCTTTACCACAAGTGCCACTGGGGAAACCCTGCTTCTGAGTGGAGCAAGGGAAAAAAACATTCTGGTGTCTGCATAGGTAGCACATAAGAGGCAGCTTGGACCTCTGTTGCTGACATAGGCTGAGAGCCCACATGGGCCCCACTTGTTCAGTACTCCATGCACTGGGGAAGCCTCCTGGTTCAGGGAAATGGGAAAACACATGTAAAGGGAACAGAGCCTGCTTGTCCCTGACTCTCGGGGTTTCTGGTCCAGCAACTTAAGATCAGGCCCCACCCCTCCTAGGGTTGTGACAGCCACTGGGAAGGGCAGTTCATCTTCTCACAAAGCTCTAGTTCCAGCACACTTCATCTCTACCCTACCTGCTACCAAAGTAATATCTGCCAGCACACCATGGGGAAAGACATGATTTGCACTTCCATCAAATCCAGCTCACCCACCAAAGGCATGAGACACACACAGTCTGTATAGGGACACTCGTTCATAAGAATACCTCTTCAAGACCACAGTAGGTAACAGTTCACTTAAACTCATAGGGGCAGAGAAAGTTAAGCAACACAAAAAGACAGGAAATACTTTCAATTGAAAGAGCAAGAGAAAACTACTGAAAAAAATAACAAAACAGAAATAAATGATTGACCAGATAAAGAATACAGAGCATTTAAGAATGTTAAGTGAATTAGGGAAAAGATTACATGAACACAGTGAGAATTTTTACAAGGAATTGAAAAAGATTCAATTAGAAATGAGCAATAGCTGAAAATTAAAACAAAACTCATGTTAGAATTTATGAATAGCATACTAAGTTACACAGAAGAATACAAAAGTGGTATGGAAGATAGAAATATGGAAATCACACATTTAGAATAGCAAAAAGAAAAGCACATTTTTAAAAATGAAAGTAGTATAAGATCTCTGGAATAACAGTAAGCTTACACACATTTGCATTATAGGGGGCCTAGAAGGAGAAGAGAGAGAATGAAGGATCAAAAAAAGTATTTGAATAAATTATGACTGAAAATTTCCCAAATCTGAAGAAGAAAACATGTATCTAGCTACAAGAAGTACATGGAGTCCCAAACAAGATGAACCCAAATATACCCACACTAAGACTTACATACTGTAATTAAAATGGCAAAAGTTAAAGAGAGATTCTAAAGGCAGTAAGAGTCATATACAAGGGAATCATAAGGCTATCAGCTGTTTTCTCTGTAGTAACTTTGCAGGCCAGAAGGGAGCAGAATGACATATCCAAAGTCCCAAAAGGGAAAAGGATAGCCTAACACCACGACTACCATTTTGAATAGGAGAAGTAAAGAATTTCTCAGACAAGCCAAAACTGAAAGAATTCATCAGTACTAAACTGATTATTAGGGAAATGTTAAATACGGTCTTCTCTAAGTGTAAAAGAAGTAAGAAGCTATATTGTTGTTCAGTTGCTGAGTTGTGTCCAACTCTTTGTGACCCCAGAAACTGCAGCACACCAGGCTTCACTATCTCCTGGAGTTTGCTCAGATTCATGTCCACTGAGTTGGTGATGCCACCCAACCATCTCATCCTTTGCCACCCCCTCCTCCTTTTGCCTTAAACAACCTCAGCTATGCAGATGATACACTCTAATGGAAGAAAATGAAAAGGAACTAAAGAGACTTTTGATGAGGGTGAAAGAGAAGGGTGAAAGCTGACTTAAAACTCAACATTCAAAAACAAGATCATGGCATCTGGTCTCATCACTTCATGACAAATAGAAGGGGAAAGAGTGGAAGCAGTAGCAGATTTTCTTTTTTTTTTTTTTTTGACTCCAAAATCATTGCAGATGGTAACTGCAGCCTTGAAATTAAAAGATGCTTGCTCCTTGGAAGGAAACCTATGACAGACCTAGACAGCATTTTAAAAAGCAGAGACATCACTTTGCTGACAAAGCTCCGTATACTCAAAGCTACAGTTTTTCCAATAGTCAAGTATGGATGTGAGAGTTGGACCACAAAGAAGGCTGAGCACCAAAGAAGTGATGCTTTTGAACTGTGGTGCTGGGGAAGACTCTTGAGAGTCCCTTGGACTGCAAGGAGATCCAACCAGTCAGTCCTGAAGGAGGGAAACCCTAAAAATTCATTGGAAAGACTGATGCTGAAGCTGAAACTCCAATACTTAGGCCACCTGATGCAAAGAGCCAACTCATTGAAAAAGACCCTGATGGTAGGAAAGACTGAGGGCAGGAGAAGAAGGGGATGACAGAGGATGAGATGATTAGATAGCATCACTAACTCAATGGACATGAATTTGAGCAATCTCTAGAAGATTGTGGAGGACAGAGGAGGCTGGCATGCTGCAGTCCATGGGGTTGCAAAGAGTTGGACATGACTTAGTGACAGAACAACAAAGGCATAAACTTTCTGAATGAAAGGCCTATACTGTGAAAATTTTAAAACATTGATGAAGGATATTGAAGATGATGTATAAAATAAAAGATATTCTGTGGTCTTAGAATATAAGAATTAATATTTTTTAAAAAGCCATACTACTGAAAGCAATCTACAGATTTAATGCAATATCTATCAAAAATACCCAGGACATTTTTCACAGGAGTTGAACAAATTAGCCTAAAATTCATATGTAACCACGAAAGACCCCAAATCTCCAAAGTAATCTTCAGAAAAAAGCACAAAACTGGAGGTTTCACTCCCCCCAGATTTCAGACTATATATACTACAAAGCTACAGTAATCAAAACAACATGATACTGGTTGGTGAACACATGGAAGTTTGGGGAGAGTGGCGTAATTGCAAAGAGCACAGAAGCTTCATGTCCCATCCCATATACTTTTTTCTCTGCATCTCTTCCATCTGACTGTCTCTGAGTTATACTTGGGCAATAAACCTGTAATCTACTTTGGGAAGTGAGGAAGATGGTAGAGTAGAAGAACTTGGGTTCACCTCCTCTCATGAAAGCACCAAAATTACAACTAACTGCTCAACAACCATTGACAGAAAAGACTAGAACCTACCAAAAAAGATACCCTACAATCAAGGACAAACAAGCCCCAGTGATATGATAGGAAGGGCACATTCATGATACAGTCAAATTTGTTGACTTATGAACCAGAAAATAATTATATTGCAGAGGTTTTTCCAGAATAGTGAAAGTCCTGAGCCCCACATCAGGCTCCCCAGTCTGGGGTTTGGCATCAAGAGGAGCCACCAGAGCATATGGTTTTGAAGCCCAGCAGGGCTTGATCACAAATACACCACAGTACTGGGGACACAGAAACTCCACTTGTAGAGTGCTCACACAAGGTCTTGTGTGCACCAGGACCCAGGTGAAAAAGCAATGAATTCATAAGGAGCCTGGGCCAGACCTATCCAATAGTCTTGGTGAGTCTCCTGAGAAGGGGGGCAACATTACTGGTGAGCACTCATTGACATGAGCTCTCCTCATGGCCATTTTGACAGCAAGTCCTGGCCCCTACCAACAGCCTATAAGCTCCAGTGTAGGGACACCTCAGGCCAATTAACCAACAGGGTGGGAATATAGTATCACCCATCAGCACATAGGCTTTAAACACAAACAAACCAGTTCTTCTGCACAACAATGCCCAACTGCATGTTGCAGAATCAATCCTTCAAAATAAATTGGCCTTTGAAGTTTTGCCTCATATGCTATATTCACTTGACCTCTTGCCAACTCACAACCACTTCTTCAAGCATCTCGATTTTTTGCAGGGAAAATGCTTCCACAACCAGCAGGAGGCAGAAAATGTTTTCCAAGAGTTCAATGAATCCCAGAGCATGGATTTTTAAGCTACAGGAATAAACCAATTTATTTCTTGTTGGCAAAAATGTGTTGATTGTAATGGTTCCTATTTTGATTGATAAAAATGTGTATGAGCCTAGTTATAATGATTTAAAATTCACAGTCCAAAACCACAATTACATATTGCCCCTAGAATAAAGACTTTCTAACAACATTCTCAAGAAATGACAGTCATTCCAGTTATTTCAAGATACGTGAACTAAATGATAAATATAAAATGCATCAAATCAGCACTAAACCAGTGTTGTGTGCAGTAAACTTGTTCACAATTAAAATGCATAGCAGCCAATCTTTTGAAAATACTTGCTTTCAGAACATTAATTAATCAGTCACTAAACTTCATGATATTTCCCATGAAAACATTCAATTTAAAAAACAAAATATTCACATTTCTTTCCTATAGATGAAAAGCATGGGTTTCAGTTATGAATTAATTAGCCTAGCAGCTAATTTCTTACAACAAAGAATGTCTCTGATGTGGTAACTTTTCTTCCTACAATCTTGGCAGGCACCATGTTATGTATTTTCTCTAAAATATGAAATACAATGAGAAGATATTTTATGGACAATCCCTAACCTCTGCATGCTACAGCTTGGTTCCTTTTTCTGATTATGATAGATCATTGCTTTTTAAAATCATGGGAAAGATATACCAAGTCTCTTTCCAAATTAGTACTTGGAGTATCTCTGCATTCAGTTTTGCAATATTTCAAGAATACTCCTTGCTATTTTAAAAAGTAAAATCAGCAGATTTGAGGTAACAGATGTCAGAAATTATCAAGGCCATTACAGGCTAATTATTTACCAAAACATCATCTTAAAGGAAAAGTATTCAGAAATAATTATGGCTTTCTATATTACTCATTGCAGCCATTAGAAATTTCTTTGGAGCCCAAGAACTAAAGTTTTTTTTCCTAATCCCTCCTCCTGCCCTACTTAGCACTGAGTCAGACAGTGAGACACCCTGCTTCCAGCATCATAGATGAACACTTAGAAAATTCTGTTCACTTATTATTCTAATATCCCTTGGAAATATTTTACTGATAACTGTTGAACAATCTATGCAAGAATTGTGATAAAAACTAATATACACCAAAATTTCATTAGTTTCTCCCTCAAAATTTAGAAAACTGTATTTCACCTTTTCCCTAAACACATATGTAATCCTGTTAGGTGTACATGATCATTATTACAATTTAAATTTACTGACTTTAAGAATCTAATGGTTAAAAATTAACAGTCTCTATTTTTTAGGCACCATGGCCTAGAGGCAAAAGGTCAGACCTATATGGAAGAAATACCAAGCTCTTACCTTATGGCCAAAAAGGTATCTCAACTCCAAGAGTTATAGTCTATTTTATGCCATCATACATATATTCCATCTCCAATGCAGATTCATTTGATTGACCACCTGGTGCTCCATACTGCAAAATAATATTCAGCTGTGTCACTGTTCATTAGGAAAGACTATCATGATTAATTTGTATCTGATATGGATACAGAAGGGGTAGCAAACTTTCTTGTGCAGGTAATTTACCATCCCTGCAATAGAAAACATGTTCCCACTTGACAGTTCCCTTGTCACAGAATGAAGGGAGCCATTACTGTAAACAAGGGAATAGTCAAGAGGGGAGGGCAAAAAGAAGAAAAAAATTTAGTTAGGAAAAACAAAAATTATGTTTTGTCATTCAGAGAAAAAAAATGCTTAGGTGTTGAATGTATATTGTATGCTTTTCAACCAGTTGATTTTCAGCTAGGGTAACTGTGTATGTGTGTGTGTATAAATTACACCTATAAGTGTGTGTATACACATATACACACATATACACACATATATAAAAGTAACCAATCAGTAACTTCTTTATAATATTTCATATTACTTATATGCAGTGTCACGGTCTTCATAGACCAGGACCTGGGGACTGGAGTCGACAAGAAGAGGGACACAGGGGACCCAAGGGTACTTTATTTGCAGAAATGCATGCTTATATATCTTCAATAAAATGATTACTCAGCCATTAAAGAGAATGAAATTCCACCAGTTGCAACAAAATGGACAGTCCTTTAAGTAAAAGGTCACTGAAGAGAGTCATTGAAGGGAATCCAAGCAGGTGCTCTTTCCCATGATCTCAGTCCTGAGAACTGCATGCAGCTCTGCTTGTTCCTGTTTTCCAGGAACTGATAAGGAACAGAGAGTCCATAAGAAATGGCACACAAAGGAAGAAAACATATTGGATCCACACAAAGGAAGAAAACATATTGGATCCCTTAAAATTGAATGTCCCCTGACAATGCAGTATTGCCCATATTAGAAAACATATCTGGTGCTGTTTGGATGAAATTGGAACCTATTATACAGAGTGAAGTAAGCCAGAAAGAAAAACACCAATATAGTATACTGACACATATATATGGAATATAGAAAGATGGCAGTGATGATGGGAGGGGGATTTGGGATTGGGAGCTAATATACACCCATGGTGGATTCATGTCAATGTATGGCAAAACCAATACGGTATTGTAAAGTAAAATAAAGTAAAATAAAATTAAAAAAAAATAAATAAAAATAAAAATTAGAAATATATACTAGACTGTTGTGAGCTCTGAGCATACTGGTTTATTTCTACAGAAAGCAGAGCTTGGTTTGCGGTGAACAACTTGTCTCCCTAGGGTAAAAATTCACACTAGAGATTATCCAAATTGATTGGCCACAGTTTAGTGAACATATGTCCTCCTGAAAAGCTGCTTTTTCTCCTTCCCTAACATCCAAAGGAGCACAAAAATAGATGGCAGGAGAAGGGAATATACAACAGATTTTATTATCACTGGTCAGACAGCAACAGCTGTCACATGAAGCTAGGCTTGCCAAACAGAAAAAAAAAATTATATATATATATATATATATATATATATATATAT
>SJYT01044659.1:136045-166619 GCA_006410635.1 Cephalophus harveyi | reverse complement strand
AAAGCTAAATAATAGCAAAATTAATCTCTAGATACAGTGTTGATGCCAATCTCAATCAAAATCCCAAGATAATATTTTGTGGGCTTCACAAATATTTTTGCAAATTCATGTGGATAGTCAATGTGTTTTTAAAAATATGTATTAGTTGAAGAGAAACAACTAGCTTGATAGATTTTTTTAAATTATAAAATTAGAATAATTAGCTCGGTTTGGTTGTAATAGTCTGAGGTGTCCACCACCATCTCCCCATTCATATACTGAAACCTAGTGCCCAATATGATTGTAAAAGACAGTGGGACCTTTGGGAGTTGACTAGATCATGAGAATAGAGCCCTCATAAAAAGAATTATTGCCTTTGTAAGAGACTCCAGAGAGCTCCCTTCCCCCTTCTATTATATGAGGACACAGAGAGAAGATGGCTGGCTGGCTGTGAACAAAGAAGCAAGTTCTCATCAGACAAATTTTCTGGTACCATGTTTCCAGAACTGTGAGTAATAAACATTGGTTGTTTATAAGCCATCCAGTCTATTATAGCGGCCCATTGGACTAAGACAGTGTCATTAGCATAAGCAATATGTGAAAGAAAAATGAAAGTCACTCAACCATGTCAGACTCTTTGGGACCCCATCGACTGTAGCCTGCCAGGCTCCTCTGTCCATGGAATTCTTCAGTCAAGAATGCTGGAATGGGAACCTTTCCCTTCTCCAGGGGATCTTCCCAACACAGGAATTGAACCCAGGTCTCCCACATTGGAGTCAGGTTCTTTACCATCTGAGCCACCAGGGCAGCCCCAAAATACTGGAGTAGGTAGCCTATCCCTTCTCCAGGGGATCTTCCCGACCCAGGAATCAAACCAAGGTCTCCTGCATTGCAGGCAGATTCTTCACCAGCTCAGCTACCAGGGAAGCCAGCATAAGTGGTAAAAGCATTGCAAGTCAAGAGGGAAAGAATTGGGTGAAATGAGCAAGATGGTGGAAGAGGAGATCCTCTGTCTACATCCTCTCACAGAAAAAAATACTTGACAAAAGTGCCTATGTGGGAGTTTTGCAATCCAGGTTAGAGGTTACAGAACCAGTAGAATCCAAGACTGAGGAAGACTGCTTTGAGGAGTCAGACTTGTGCAACAATGGTATGTTCGTCAACCATGTTTACAGCTGCAGATCAAAAGCAACCCCATCCCTTCTGTAGACTCAGATCCAGTATGACTTGTCCAGTGTCCTGCCACCAGCCCCTTCCACCAAGGGATGTGGGAGGAACCAGGCCCTGGTAACAAGCCTGACAACGTTGGATTCAAATGTGATCCCTGAAACATTTGGATTCAAATGTGATCCCTGAAACATTCCCATAGCCTGGCTCCAGCTCTACTCTACTGCTGTCCCTGAGTCAGTCTTTCCCACCAGACTTAGGGACTTTACAGAAGCCACAGCCATAGGCATCCCCAGTAACAGCACTGCAGAACTCAAACCCACTGTGGCCCCTACTCCATCCCATGACCTGGTGCCAGCCTTGTTCTACCATGGTTCAGAGGCAGTAATGCCTCTCACCCAAGGACCAAGCAGAAGCCATGCTGAAAACCTAGCTGATAGCTGTCCCAGGTAACAGACCATTTACAACAGGAACAAAAACAACAAAATAGGTATAAATTTACCTTAAGCAGTGAAATATATGTGCACTGAAAAGGGTAAAACATAGATGAAAGAAAGAAGATACAAATAGGTGGAAAAAATATCCCATGTTCATGAATTAGAATTAATACTGTTAAGATTCCATACCACCCAAAGAAATGTACATATTCATATGCAATCCCCATCAAAATCACAACAGCATTTTTTATACAAATAGAAAAAAAAATCCTAAAATTCAAAAGACACCAAACAGTCAAAGCAATCTTGATCAAGTAGAGCAAGACAGGAGGCATCATACTTCCTGATTTTAAAGTTTAATGCTGCGGTAACCAAAAATTATATATATATATATATTTCTTCAAAGTCACTCAGTCATGTCTGACTCTTTGAAACCCCATGGACTATAAAGTCCATGGAATTCTCCAGGCCAGAATACTGGAGTGAGTAGCCTATCCCTTCTCCAGCAGATTTTCCTAACCAGTAATCGAACCAGGGTCTCCCGCATTGCAGGCAGATTCTTTACCAACTGAGCTATCAGGGAAGCCAATTTGGATACACACACACACACACACACACACACACACACACACACACACACACACATATCAAAAGAACATTAGAGCCCAGAAATAAACTCACTCATTTGTGGTCAACTGATCTTGACTAGATGATGGGGCAAGAATACACAACTGTATTCTTAGGAAAAGAATAGTCTTTTCAATAAATAGTGCTGGGTAAACAGGATAACCACATGCAAAATTGTGAAAATGGACAACTATCTCACATCACACACAAAAATCAACTCAAACAGATTAAAGATTTACACTTAAGTTCTGCAAACATAAAATTAATAAAAGAAAAAATGGGAAAAGGTTCTTGAAATTGGTCTGGGCAAAAATTCTCTTGAACATGACACAGGCAACAAAAGCAAAAACAGACAAGTGGGATTTCATAAAGCTAAAAAGCTTCTATACACTAAAGGAAACAATCAACAGAGTGAAAAAATCTTCTAAAGTAAGCAAAAAAAAAGTACAAATGACATATTAAGAAATGGAAATGGATTAATATAAAATGCTCAATTAAAACCACACACAAAAAAAGAAACAGAAAAAATGTAAGACGAAAATACGGACAAAGCACAAGGTCAACAAATATACAACAATAAAATTCTGGTAGATATTAACACCAATACAGAAATAATCACTTTTAACATCAATTAGAGGTTAAACCACTTTAATCAAAGAGGCCATTAAAGTGGATAAAAAATAAGACACAATTATATGATGTTTACAAGAAACCAACATTAAATATGAAGACACATACAGAGTAAAATTAAATAAGTATATACCCTGATGTCCCTTCATGGATCACTGTCTTGTTGTGGTGAAGGGACTTGCGTAACTCAATGAAGCTATGAGCCATGCTGTGTAGGGCCACCCAAGATGTACAGGCCATAGTGGAGAGTTCTGAAAAAAATGTAATCCACTGGAGGAGGGAATGGCAAACCATCTCAGTATATTTGCCGTGAGAATCATATGAACTGTATAAAAAGGCAAAAAGATATGACACTGAAAGATGAGTCCCCAAGGTTGGAAGGTGTCCAAAATATCACTGAGGAAGAGCAGAGGCCAGTTGCTAATGCTTCCAAAAGAATGAAGTGGCTGGACCAAAGTGGAAACAATGATCAGCTGTGGACATGTCTGGTGATGGAAGTAAAATCCAAAGCTGTAAAGAACAGTATTGCATAGGAACCTGGAATGTTAGGTCCATGAATCAACATAAATTGGAGGTGGTCAAGCAGGAGATAGCAAGAGTAAACATCATCTTAGGAATCAGCAAGCTAAAATAGATGGGAATGGGTGAATTTAATTCAGATGACCATTGTATCTACATTGTGGGCAAGAATCCCTTAGAAGAAATGGAGTAACCCTCATAATCAACTAGAGTCTGAAATGCAGTACTTGGATGCAACCTCAGAAAGGATAGAATGATCTCAGTTCATTTCCAAGGCAAACCATTCAACATCACAGTAATTCAAGTCTGTACCCCAACTACTGATGGCAAAGAAGCTGAGGTTGATCAGTTCCATGAAGACCTAGAAGACCTCCTAGGACTAACACCAAAAAAAGCTGTCCTGTTCATCATAGGGGGTTGGAATGCAAATGTAGGAGGTCAAGTAGCAGGCAAGTTTGGCCTTCAAGTACAAAATGAAGCAAGGCAAAGGCTAACAGAATTCTGCCAAGAGAACACACTGGTTATAGCAAACGCCCTTTCTCAAAAACACAAGATACAACTTTATACATGGATATCACCAAATAGTGAACACCGAAATCAGATTGATTACATTATTTGTAGCCAAAGATGGAGAAGCTCTATTTAGTCAGCAAAAATAAGATCTGGAGCTGATTGTAGCTCAAATCACCACGTTCTAAGAGCAAAATTCAGGCTTAAACTAAAGAAAGTGGGAAAAACCAGTAGGCCAGCCAGGTATGACTTAAATCAAATCCCCTACAAATATACCATGGAGGTGATGAATAGATTCAAGGGATTAGATCTAGCAAACAAAGTGACTGAAGAACTATGGACAGAGGTCCATAATATTGTATAGGAGACAGCAAACAATCCCATCCCAAGAAAAGCAAAGCAAAAAGGCAAAGTGGTTGTCTGAGGAGGCTTTACAAATAGCTGAAGAAAGAAGAGAAGGAAAAAGCAAGGGAGAAAGGGAAAGGTACACCCAACTACATGCAGAGTTCTAGAGAACAGCAAGGAGAAACAAGAAGGCCTTCTTCAATGAACAATGCGAAGAAATAGAGGAAAACAACAGAAGGGGAAATACTAGAGATCTCTTCAATAAAATTGGAAATATTAAAGGAACATTTCATCCAAAGAAGGGCACAATAAAGGACAGAAATTGTAGCAGAAGAGATCACGAAGAGATGGAAAGAATACACATAAGTACTGTACAAAAAAGATCTTAATGACCTGGATAACCACAATGGTGTGGTCACTCACCCACAGCCAGACATTATGGAGTGTGAAGTCAAGTGGACCTTAGAATGCACTGCTGTCAATAAAGCTAGCAGAGGTGATGGAATCCCAGAGAGCTATTTCAAATCTTAAAAGATGATGCTATCAAAGTGCTACACTCAATATGTCAGAAAACCTGGAAAGCCCAGCAGTGGCCACAGAACTGACAAAGGTCAATCCTTATCCCAGTTCGCAAGAAGGTCAGTACTAAAGGATGTTCGAATAACTGGGCAATTGCACACATCTCCCATGCTAGTAAGATTATATTCAAAAATCATGCATGTTAGGCTTTAGCACTGCATGAACCAAGAATTTCCAGTTGTCCAAGCTGGATTTAGAAAAGGGAGAGGAACCAGAGATCAAATTGGCAACATTCACTGCATCAAAGAGAAAACAAGGGAATTCCAGAAAAATATCTACTTCTGTTTCATTACCTTCCATTAGGAACCTCTACAAGCCTCTGATCCTTATCCATCAGAGGGAAGACAGAATGAAAACCATAATCAGAGAAAACTAACCAAACTGATCACATGGATCACAGCCTTGTGAATGAAACTATGAGCCATGACATACAGGGCCACCCAAGGTCATGGTCGAGATTTCTGACAAAACATGGTCCACTGCAGAAGGGAATGGCAAACCACTTCAGCAATCTTGCCTTGAGAATCCCATGAATAGTATGAAGAGGCAAAAAGATATGACAGTGAAAGATGATGAACTCCTCAGGTTAGTAGGTGCCCAATTTGCTAGTGGAAGGACTGACAAAATAGCTCAAGAAGGAGACCTGACCCAAAGTGGAAACAACACCCAGTTGTGGATGTGACTGGTGATGGATGTAAAGTCTGATGCTGTAAAGAACAATACTGCATTGGAAGTTGGAATGTTAAGTCCATGAATCAAGGTACATTGGAAGTGGTCAAAGCTAGTGGAGTTGATGGAATTCCAGCTGAGCTATTTCAAAATCTAAAAGATGATGCTGTGAAAATTCTGACCTAAATATGCCAGGAAATTTGGAAAACTCAGCAGTGGCCACAGGACTGGAAAAGGTCAGTTTTCATGCCAATCCAAAAGAAATCCAGTGCCAAAGAATGTTCACACTATTGTACAATTGCACTCATCTCACACACTAGCAAAGTAATGCTCAAAATTCTCCAAGCTAGGCTTCAATAGCACTTGAACTGAGAACTTCCAATTGTACAAACTGGATTTTAAAAAGCAAGAAAATTCCAGAGAAACACCGTTCTGCCTCATTGACTATGCTAAAGACTTGTGTGGATCACAACAAATTATGGAAAATTCTTCAAGACATGGGAATAACAGACCACCTTACCTGCCTCCTGAAAAAAACCTGTATGCAGGTCAAGAATCAACCATTAGAACCAGACATGAAACAACAGAGTGGTTTAAAATTGGGAAAGGAGCACTATATATTGTCACAAGACTGCATATTTTCACTCTTCTTACTTAAATTATATGCAGAGAAAATTATGTGAAATGCCAAACCAGATGAAACACAAGCTGGAATCAAGTTTCCTGGGAGAAATATCAATAACCTCAGATATGCAGATGATACCAACCTTATGGCAGCAAGTGAAGAGTAGCTAAAGAGCCTCTTGGAAAGAGGAGTGAAAAAGCTAGCTTAAAACTCAACATTACGAAAACAAAGATCATGGCATCCGGTCCCATCACTTCATGGCAAATAGATGGGGAAACAATGGAAACAGTGACAGACTTTATTTTCTTGGGCTCCAAAATCACCACAGATAGTTACTGCGGCCATGAAATTAAAAGACGCTTGCTCCTTGGAAGAAAACCTATGACCAACCTAGACAGCATATTAAAAAACAGAGACTTGACTTTGCTGACAAAGGTCCATACGGTCAAAGCTATGGTTTTTCCACAATCATGTATGAATGTGAGAGTTGGACCATAAAGAAGGCTGAGCACCAAAAAAGTGATGCTTTTGAGTTGTGGTGTTGGAGAAGACTCCTGAGAGTCCCTTGGACTGAAAGGAGATCCAACCAATCAATCCTAAAGGAAATCAGTCCTGAATATTCATTGGAAGGACTGATGCTGAAGCTGAATCTCCAATACTTTGACCACCTGATGCAAAGAACTGACTCATTTGAAAAGACCCTGATGCTGGGAAAGATTGAAGGCAGAAGGAGAAGGGAATGACATAGGATGAGATGGTTGGATGGGATCACTGACTTTATGGACATGAGTTTGAGCAAGCTCCAGCAGATGGTGAAACACAGGGAAGCCTGGCAGGCTGCAGTCCATGGGATCATGAAGAGTCAGACACAACTTGGCAACTGAACAACAACAAAAATACTATGATGACACTAGTCACAAGAACATGGCATCAATTCACTAAGATGTTGTATATAACCATTAACATATATGCAGTTAAAAGCAGAGAATCTAAATATATACACTGATGGAACTACAAGGAGAAACAAATAAATCCACTATTTTATTTGGAGACTTCAGCATCCTTCTATTAGAAATGGAGAGATCCAGCGGGAATAAAATCTGTAAGGCCATAGTTGAACTGACCAGCACTATCATCCAATTGGATTTAACTGATATCTGTAGACTAATTCATGTAACATCAATAGCTTGTTATTCTCAAGGTCAATGAAAGACTAACCAAGATATAACACTTTCTGGGTCATAAAAACACACCTTAACAGATTTAAAGGTATAGAAATCCTGCAATTTTTGTTTTCAGAACACAATGGTGAGAAACTTTTTCTTTCCCACTAAGATTAGGAAAAAGGCAAGGATATTTCTGCTCACCACTTCTTTTTACATCATACTGGAATCTCAGCTAATAAGAAGAAACAAAAGGTACAAAATTTGGGAAAGAAGAAATAATACTCTCTTTAAAAGGTAATATTATTTATGTAACAAAAATCCTGAAACTAATAAGCAATGATAGCAAGGTGTTGCAGGATATATTATTATATAAAAGCCAATCACTTTCTGTTATTGTCTGAATGTTGGTGTTCTCCCAAAACTCACAAATTCAGATTCTAACTCCTAAATCTAGACAGCATGTTAAAAAGCAGAGACATCACTTTGCTGGCAAAGTTCTCTATAGTCGAAACTATGGTTTTTCCAGTAGTCATATACGGCCATGACAGTTGGACCATAAAGAAGGCTGATCACCAAAGAATTGATGCTTTTGAATTGTGGTGCTGGAGAAGACTCTTGAGAGTCCCTTGGACTGCAAGGAGATTGAACCAGTCAATCATAAAGGAAATCAACCCTGAGTATTCACTGGAAGGACTGATGTTGAAGCTGAAGCTCCAATACTTTGGCTATCTGATGCAAAGAGCTGCCTCACTGGAAAAGATGCTGATGCTGGGAGAGATGGAAGGTAAAAGGAGAAGGGGACAGCAGAGGATGAGATGGTTAGATAGCATCACCAACTCAATGGACATGAATCTGAGCAAACTCTTAGAGGTAGTGGAGGACAGGTGAGCCTGGCATGCTGCAGTCCATGGGGTCACAAAGAGTCAGACACAACTTAGTGACTGAACAACAACAAAGATAATGGTATTAGGAGGTGGGGCATTTTGAAGATGATTAGGACATAAGCACAGAGCTCTCACAATGGGATTGGTGCCTTAGAAATGAGGCTCCAGAGAGCTTGCTTGTCTAATCTGCCATGTACGACTACAACAAAAAAGTAGCAACCCAGAAGACAACCCTCATCTGATCATGCTGGCACCCTGCTCTTGGACTTTCAGTATTCAGAACTATGCAAAATGAATTTCTGTTTTTCATAAGCCACTGAGTCTATGGTATCTTGCTATAGCAGTTCTACCAACTAAGACACTTTCCTATATACCAGCAATG
This sequence comes from Cephalophus harveyi, assembly GCA_006410635.1. NCBI lineage: Eukaryota > Metazoa > Chordata > Mammalia > Artiodactyla > Bovidae > Cephalophus > Cephalophus harveyi. Next base: position 158,100 of record SJYT01044659.1, on the reverse strand, counting down.
AACAAATGGAATTTGAAATTACTAACATAATACCACTTACATTATTACCAGAAAATTAAAATAGTTTGGTGTACAACTAATAAAATGTGTACAATAGCTATATGGTAAAAACAACAGAACTCTTATGAATGAAATCAAAGAGAAAAATAAATGGAGAGATAGTCCATGTTCATGGATAGGAAGACTCAAAATTGTAAAGATGTCAGTTCTTCCCAACTTGATCTATACATTCAATGCAATCCCAACCCAATTCTAAGCAAGTATTTTGTGGATATTGACAAGTGGATTCTAAAGTTTATATGGAAAGGCAAAAGGTCCAGAATAATCAACATAATATTGAAAGAGAATAGTGAAAGCTGACACTACCCAACTTCAAGACTTAGTATAAAAACTACAATATTCAATACAGTATAGTACTGGTGAGAGAATAGACAAATAGAACAGTGCAACAGAATAGAGAGCCCAGAAATAGACACCCATAAGTATAGTCAACTTGGATTTTTCCTGGTGGCTCAGACGGTACAGAAACCGCCTATAATAAGGGAGACCCAGGTTCAACCCCTGGATCTAGAAGATCCCCTGGAGAAGGGAATGGCTACCCACTCCAGCATTCTTGTTTGGAGAATTCCATGGACAGAGGAATCTGGTGGGCAACAGTCCATGGGATTGCAAAGAGTCAGATAAGACTGAGCAACTAACGCTTTGACTTTTCACATAGTCAAATGATCATTGACAAAGGATCAAAAGCAATATATCTATATATAAAAAAAGAAAAAGATCTGGACAAAGACCTTAAAATTTTTATGAAAAATGAACTCAAATGGATTATATACCTAAATATAAACCCTATTCCTAGAAAATAAATCAAGATGACCTTTATAAACAACTCTTTAGTATAACCCCCCAAAACAATCTATAAAACAAAATAAATAATTAAGCTGCACTTAATTAAAATTAAAAATCTATGCCCTGCAAAAGACAATGTCAAGAGAATGAAAGTCAAGAGACTGGGGAAAGTTTTTGCAAAGACATAGCTGATAAAGAACTGCTATCCAAAATATACAATCTTAAAAACTCAACAATAATCGCAACAATAAGAAAATGAGCAACCTGATTAAATAATGGGCCAAAGGCCTTGACAGACACCTCACCAAATAAGATATATGGATGATGACCATATGAAAAGATGCTCCACATCATATAATGGAAATGCAAATTAAAAACAACAATGATATGTTGTTATGCCATTACATACCTATCAGAATGTCTAAAATGCCAGAAAACTGACAACGGAAAATGTTCAAGAAGCTTAGGAGTGACAGGAGCTCTCATTCATTGCTAATTGAACTTTAAACTGGTAACACTTTGTTGTTTTTTTTTTTCCTTATTTTATTTTATTTTACTTTACAATACTGTATTGGTTTTGCCATATATCAACATGAATCCGCCACGGGTTGGTACACACTTTGGAAGGCAGTTTGATAGTTTCTCACAAAGGTAAATATAGTCTTATCACATGATCTAACAATCATTGTGGTATTTTACCAAAGCAACTGAAAAAACATCAACACACTTGGATATTTACACCTGGATATTTATAGGAGGTTTATTCATAATTGCCAAAACTTGGAAGCAGCACTAAAAATACATTATCTATTCAGCCTTGAGAAGACATAGAGGAAACTTAAATGCATATTACTAAGTGAAAGAAGTCAATCTGAAGTTATGTACTGTAGGATTCCAATTATATGACATTATAGAAAAAGCAAACTGTAGTAAAAAGATCAGTGGTTGAAGGGGTTAAAAGGGAGGGAAGGATTAACAGTCAGGAGAGCAGAGGATTTTTAGGGCAAAGAAACTCTTCTGTTAGATACTCTAATGGGGAATAAAGGCCACTGTTCAAAACCTATAGAATATACTACACCAAGAATTGACCCTAATGTAAATTATGGACCCTGGGTGATATGATGTATCAATGTATGTTCATCAGTTCTAACAAATGTTCCACTTTGGTAGGCATATTGATATTGAGAGAGTTTACGAATATATGGGGGAAGGGTATATGTAGGAAATCTCTATACCTTCTACTCCAATTTGTTGTGAATCTTAAACTGCTCTAAAAAATTCTGCTGCATTCAATAATAGACAAACAAATACATTTTTAAAGCAATTTTTGCCATGGAGGAGGTCCTAACTCTGATAATACTGATGTGAGACTCTTTGAAGAAACTGATACATGTAAATATGACCAGAGCAGAAAAAAAAAAAATCTTTCCTTAGAATATCACATAACCACACACAGTTTTAATCTCTACCCCACCCTTTCCTTTCTGTACCATATCGTGGCAAGCTGGTTAAAAAACCCAAAACAAAAACATGATGGCTCCTTTCTTCTGTGCCAGTAGGATATTCAAACCACACAAACCTCTGTCTGTGTTCAGGAACCCACACAAAAGCCCAATTCCTCTAACCACAATAAAACCCCAAGCCAGATTACGTTTTCTCCCTGTCAAGCAATGCGTAGTTTTTCTTGGGAGCATAACATATTTACTATGTCCTCCCCAGAAAGCTTCATATGAGAAATAACTTTTCACATGCTCTAAGTATATTTGTGGCATCATCAATCTTGGCATTTAAACAAATTTGGGGGTTAGAGATATGACATCATTCTGTGGTGACAATAATATGGATGAAGGAAATTTTATCTTTAGTATTTAAGAAATAAAGAAGGAATGATAGAATATCACCATACTGCAGCTCATAATGAATGGGATTTATCACTGTTCTAATAACAACTAAAAATATAAATTATTTGCCTTCTGGTGGCAAACACACAAACATCTCTTAAAATAACCTTCCAAAATATTAACCTGAATCTGATAGTTTTGAGACTTAGTACAATTTATATGAAACACAGAACAGATTAAAACCTAAATGTTGCCATGGTGATACAATTAACAAAATTCAGAATGTGAAAAGTCTAGAGGGCAAAAAAAAAAATGCTTTCTTAAATAATTTTAAAGTAAAATTGGAAGAATTCTTAGGAAAAAAATCTGAAATCCCCTTTGGGTTCCTCTAAATCCACAATGAAATCACCAAAAGTTTTCTTTTATTCTGTAGAATTTTAATGTCAAAGAAAAACCATGACTTTGATGGAAATGAGTGATTTATATGCCTTTGATGACAGTGTTAATCAAAATCAAGTGGAAAGATTGACCTACATGTTTATACCACAGCCTAGTTTTATGGGTTGGTTTACTTGCTTATTGTACTGGCCGAAAATATCCCTAATTCCTGTCACATCATGAAAAATATTTTCAGGATTAGGAAAAAAAATGGCTTTTCCCCATGAGATAACAAATTGGAGAATGCTATTCTGCCACAGATACTCTCAGCTTTCCACTTCATTAGCCATGAAGGGCAACACTTTGCACTGAAATGGGAGATTCATTAGAATGGATAGTAATCTGTGAATCCATAATGCCTCTATAGAAAATTTATCCATACCCCAAATTAAACTGAGTGTGCTCTTACTACATCTTGCAGCAATATTTTGAGATATAAGGAGCATTTTAAATAAATTGCAAACTGTCTGTAATTCAGGATCTGTTATTTGAGACCTCCTTTAAAGAGATGGGATTGTTTGGTACATTTCAGTCCCATTGAAGTAAATTAAAACTATATCTGTGATAAAAGAAAAATGTAACAGTCCTAAATGAAGTCTCGATTCATTACTGATATGACCAATTCACCAATCAGAATATAATGGATTTTAATCTTGTAACTAAACTTCATACATTGTTCTTTCCTATACCCCTCCTTTTTTTATACATCAAATAATGGCATGCTCAGTACATGTATGTAAATATGTTACATTGAAGTATATAGAGGATATGCTAAAATAACCCCACCCCCAATTTTAATTCCCTTTACCACAATACTATTTGAAAGCAGCAATTCAAAGATAGTCACATAAAACTAAAATTGATCAGAGGTTTTTATGACATGGTAAATTCTTCCATGATAAGGCCTGAATTCACACCAGAAAGAAGATCAGACATGCTTTATGCCATGAACATGGAAATGATCTAAGGGAATTGAAGTAGCTATGATTGAATGTGCAGAGTAACTCTGCACAGTTCTTCATTGTTCTTTTTTTTCTGTAATTGAGACAACTTCTCTTAGGCAAAACATAGCTACTTCAATTCCCTTAGATCATTTTGATGATGGAATGAACTTCCATCACAAGTCTTTTGGAGTAAAATTTGAGATAAAGATTAAAATAGCATTATACAAGCATTATAATAAATTTTTAAATATTCATTGTCTAAAAAGGAAGAATCTGTACAAGACTAGTTAACTAATAAAGGATGGAGACAAACAATTCTGGATCATAAAACAAGGCAAATGAAATAGTATTTGACAAATAAAATGAATTTTTTAATAAAAATGCAATTTAAAAAAAGAAGCATGCTTTGGACAATATCAGCTTCTTTCCATCAATAAAACATCAGAAAAAATGAACTCCATGCATACTATGTGGTAAAATATGACATTATTTATTAAAGGCTAATACAAAGGTTATAAAATATGCCTGCAGAAACCTCAAGGGAGATAAGACACCAATAATGCTATAGCAAAATTTGAAACAGCATTGAAATCATTGAGTAGTATCAATATGATGGAAAAAAGAACAAGTGAGGTGGAGGACAAATATGAGCCTCTCTCAGAACTCAAAGGAAAAGGAATGAAAATGTTAACAAAAAGAACAGTAAATATAGAAGATGGGGAAAGAAGCTACAACTTACAGAAAAATATTATGAAGAAAAAGACCATAGCAAATAAAAATGAAAAATGTTACATGATACTTGATCAAGAAATATCTGCCCCTATAAATTGATAAGACTCATATACCATGCAAAATTAATAGTGATATATACCTGTCATTATGCAAGAAAATTTTAGATGAAGAAAAAATATACAAATATTCAGGCAAAGGAAGAGTGAAGTTACTTATAATGAAGGAAGTTAGGTTGATCTCAAACAGTTTTGGAGATTTTAAATGCAACAATAGAATGAAATGAGAGGCAGAAATTTGCTAAGTTTATATCTGTTTATACCTCATCAACTGAGTAAACTTTTGGTATTTTTGGTAAACTTTCTACTTTTATACATGAAACATATTCTCCAACTTACTCTTCTCTGAAAAAAAAGGTACACCATAGAGATTAAGATATATATAAACTAAAGCATTTGACAAAATTCAATATCCCTTTATGATAAAAAGCTCTCAACAAATTGGGTATAGAAGGATATATCTCCATCCTGAACCACCCTCATGGGGAAAGCATGTATACCAGTGGCAGATTCATGTTGATGTATAGCAAAACCAATACAATATCGTAAAGTAATTAACCTCCAATTAAAATAAATAAATTTATATTAAAAAAAGAAGGATATATCTCAGCATAATAAAGGCCATATGTGGCAAACCCACAGCTAACATCATACTCAATGGTGAAATCCCTCTAAGATCAGAAACAAGACAAAGGTGCTTACATTCACCACTTACTCAACATCGTACCAAAAGTGCAAGCCAGAGCAATTAGGAAAGAAAAGTAAATAAAAGTCATCAAAACTGGGAAGAAAGAAATAAAATTGGCTCTGCTCATGACATCATCTTTTATATAGAACATCTAAAATACTCCACCAAAAAATCCTCAGACCTAATGAACTAATTCAGTAAGGTGGCAGGATTCAAAATTAAAACAACACACACATACACACACACACACACATATATGTATAGATGGCCAAAAAGTTTGCTTAGCTTTTTCTATAAGATGTCATGGAAAACCCTGAATGAACTTTTTGGCCAAGCTGGTATGTACTCATATACACACTGCTGCTGCTGCTGCTAAGTCGCTTCAGTCATGTCCGACTCTGTGCGACCCCAGAGACGGCAGCCCACCAGGCTCCCCCGTCCCTGGGATTCTCTGGGCAAGAACACTGGAGTGGGTTGCCATTTCCTTCTCCAATGCATGAAAGTGAAAGTGAAGTTGCTCAGTCGTGTCCAACTCCTAGCGACCCCATGGACTGCAGCCTACCAGGCTCCTCCATCCATGGGATTTTCCAGGCACAATGGATTATTATTCAGCAGTAAAAGAAAATGAAATCCTGTTTTGTGACAAATATAGATAGAGCTAGAGAGCATTATGGTATGTGAAATAAATCAGATTAAAAAAAATAAATATGTATGTTTTTATTTATATGTGGAATCTAAAAACATCTAATTACTGGAAACAATGTAGAATAGTGGTTGCTAGGCCCTTAGCAGTGCCAGAATAAGGAGATTTTGGTCAAAGGGTAAAAAATTTGAATTATAAAATAAGTAACTTCCAGAGATTTAATGTACAGCATGGTGACTGTAGTTAATAATGTATTGTATACTTGAAAGTTTCTATGAGAAGAGCTCTTTGATGTTCTCATCATAACAAAACAATACACAATAATTCTGTAAGGTGAAAGATGTGTTAATTAATCTTATTGTGGTAAACATTTTGTAATACATACATGTTTCAAATAATCACAATATACACCTTAAACTTATACAATGTTATATGCTAATTAAATGTCAATAAAGCTGGGAGCAAAAAAGAATCATGAAAATTCTGGAAGTAAACAAAAATGTAAAGCTGAAGAACTGTGTAAAACCAATAGCTGTAAGCATGATTAGTAAATAAAATTCTCATGACCAAAATTTTTAAGAGACGCTGAAAAACCAATATAGCAATACTAGACTAGAAGTGGGAAAAGAAGAAAAATATCAATAAAAGCTAATTTTTTTATCCTATGAAATAGGAATACATAGATACTGTTTAATTTTTGACATTGATAGGTAAGCTTTTGAAAACTTACTTGGACTTAAATTTCTCTTAAAAGAACAAACAGAAGAACTGAATTCAAACACTCTATGCTCAATTAAAAGTGAAAATACTAGTTGCTCAGCCATGTCCAACTCTCTGTGACCCCATGGACTGTAACCTGCCAGGCTTCTTTGTCTATGGAATCTTCCAGGCAAGATACTGGAGTGGGGTAGCCATACCCTTCTCCAGGATATCTTCCTGACCCAGGGATTGAACCTGTGTCTCCTGTATTGCAGGCAGATTCTTTACCATCAGAGCCACCAGGGAAGCCCCTTGCTCAATTAAAGCAGAATATAAGTCTTTTACATAATTAAGCTTGCAATTAGAGAAACAACAATTTCTTTGTCAGCATAGTATTGGCAAAACAATAGAGGATGATTTAAATACATAGTTTAAAATTAAAATATGACATTAAGAATTAAAATATAGAAGTATTGAAAAATATAATTATTTACACTGTATATGTAAAATTTTGACTAAGAGAATAAACATTCTTTTCAAGTACATAAAGGACATTCATGTATTTATCATAAATTTCAGAGGCCAGAAGTTATACAGCCTCCAGCTATCTACAAGCATCACTATAAAATGTGAATCCATGTCTAAAACATCAACAACTCACTCAATAAAATGTGTGATTTTTTGATCAATGGGTAAATAAAAATTTCAACTACCAATTCACTGAATAATAATGGGGAGACTTCTTTCTCTTTCCCTTCCTTCCTTTCCCTTCACTCCCCTCTATTCTTTTCTGTTCCCTTTCTTTCTCTACACTTCTCTTTCTTTCCATTAATAATTCAGATTTAAAGCTACTGCATGGGCTTCCCTGGTGGTGCAGAGGTTAAAGCGTCTGCCTGCAATGTGGGAGACCTGGGTTCGATCCCTGGGTCGGGAAGATCCCCTGGAGAAGAAAATGGCAACCCACTCCAGTATTCTTGCCTGGAGAATCCCATGGACGGAGGAGCTTGGTAGGCACAGTTCACGGGTTGCAAAGAGTCGGACACGACTGAGTGACTTCACTTTCACTTCACTTTCACATGGGCAGAGCAGCATAGGCATAGATGTTGGTAGTTTGTGTCATGGGGTGCATGGTAGACCAGTGTTGGGCATCAGATCATGAATTAAATGAACAGGATATCCCTATTGAGGAGTGACTTAGCATTGAGTGTGATAGCCCAAGTGAGATGAGATGGGGGCCATGGAGAGTTAGAGTATAAGAATGGTGAGGAGGGTTTCCATGAGGTGGAGGTGCCAGATGTACAGTGCTAGAACCAGAAACAGTTAAGGATGGTATCCATACATAGAGTTGGCAATGGTAGCACATGAGACTGGCAGGATGAGAGTGCCCCAGTATGGGTTATGGGGACCACACAGGATAAGAATGTCCATGGCAAGTTGGAGAAGGGGCAGCACAGGAGGGAGTGTTTTAATTTGAGACATCAGAGCCAGGGCACGGTGAGGAAGAATGAGAGTGGGGGATCTGCCTGTCTTGAGGAGACAACTACAACAGGGTGAACATGATATTTGGATAGGGTAAACGAAAGCGGAAAAAAAGACAGACTGGTTACTACAAGTAACAAATCAAATAAGTAAATATTTTAAGGATAATGAAAGCCAAGCTTCTCACCACTGGAGGAAATACTTAAAAATATGGGGAGTGAGAGAATTTGGATGAACTGTCTGATGTTGGATTGGAATTGGTGATGTGTGTGCATGCTCAGTTTTGTCTGACCCTTTGTGGCCCCGTGGATTGTACCCCACCAGGCTCCTCTGTCTATAGAATTTTCCAGGCAAAAATACTGGAGTGGGCTGCCATTTACTACTCCACAGAATTGGTGGTACATATAGACAAATACATATATATGTGTGTATATATATGTATATATAAATATAAATACATATAATATATACATTATATATACATAAATTACATGTTGTGTTTGTATATGTATATATATTACATATGTGTATATCCATATATTCCACAGCTTTGAATACTAAGAGAGCCAGGGGACAGCAACACCTAATAACAGTGAGCACACTTCATTCCCAGATCTTCCATGTACTATCTTTTACTAAAAGAATTAAACATTGTAAAGCAATTATACACCAATTTAAAAAATTAAAAAGAAAGAATTTAAGGCTTCTTAGAGGAACAGCTGGTTCATTGGCTACAGAAGGTACAAATGTACCTGGAACATCTTCTTGCACCAGAAACAAAAGAAGTGCTCAAAGAGTAATGAAATTATACCATAAGGACATAGAAATTAGATTGAATAGGTCCCCACTGGCCAAACTGGAGGCAATTTGAATATTGAAGTAAATAAGAGTAGTAATGGAATAAAATAGGAAACCATGATTTCATTTAAATGTAAATGAATAAGCTGAAATTTGCTGATAAGCAGGTTATGTACATAATTTCAAAGTACATCCCCCCAAAATGACTATTAATTCCAGTGAGATAAAGAATAATTTTACAGTGGAACATCTTGGCAGATATCATCTTAATCAAATGATCAAAATGCACATTCAGTTCAGTTTAGTTCAGTTCAGTCGCTCAATTGTGTCTGACTCTTTGCGACCCCATGAATCACAGCACGCCAGGCCTCCCTGCCCATCACCAACTCCTAGAGTTCACTCAAACTCATGTCCATTGAGGCGGTGATGCCATCCAGCCATCTCATCCTCTGTCGTCCCCTTCTCCTCCTGTCCCCAATCCCTCCCAGCATCAGGGTCATATTATAAAGAACTCCAACAGCACCATAGTAAAAAAGCACACAACCTGACTAAAAATAGGCAAAAAACTATTTCTCCAAAGAAAATATACAAATGATCAGCACACACATGAAAAGATGCTCAACATTAGTAGCTATTGGGGAAATGCAAATCAAAACCACAATTAAATCCTATTTCCCATCTAGTAGGTTGTCTGCAGTAATTAAAAAAATGAAAAATAGCAAGTATTGGTGAGGATATAGAAAAATTGGAACAGTAATACATTTCCCATGATGCTATATTGTGGAAAAAAGTTGGATTTTTCCTCAAAATGTTAAGTATATATATAATATATAACATAGCAATTTCAATCCTGTATATACACAGAATACTTGAAATCAGATATTCAAACAAATACTTGTACATAAATGTTAATAACAGTACTATTCACAATAGCTAAAAGGCAGAAATAACTCAAATGTTTATCAACTGATGAATGAACAAATGTGATACATACATAAATTGAATACTATTTAACCACAAAAAGGACTAAAGTACAGATATGTGCCTATAGTATGGATGAACCTGGAAAGCATTTTGCTAAGTGAAATAGGCTAGACAAAAAATGCCACATACTGTATGATTCAATTTATATAAACTATCCAGGTAAGCATATCCCTAAAAACAGAAAGCAGATCAGTGGTTTCCAGAACTTCGAGACTAAGAACAATGGAGAGTGACTGTTTGATGGGTTTACGGGTTCCTTTGGGGTAATGAAAACATTTTGCAACTAGAGATTTGTGATGATTGCACAATAGTATAAATGTACTAGATGTCATTAACTATAGATTTTATGTTATGGGTATTTTTACCATAATTTTTTAAATAGCTTGATTCTATCTCACTTGTCCATTGAGAATTGGCAGCAGAGCTCTGTCATCATGGTTACTCTGAGACTCAGACTGACAAAAACCTTATCTCAATATGTGCCTCTAGAATAATCATAGCAGGGAAAAGTAAACATTGTTTTATCCCAAGTAAAACAACATAGAATTTGCAACCAGTGATAAAATTTGAAATTTTAGGAGAAAATTACAATTTAGGGTAATTCAATGTGCCATGCCAAAGCCTTTGACTGTGTGGATCACAATAAACTGGAAAATTCTGAAAGAGATGGGAATACCAGACCACCTGACCTGCCTCTTGAAAAATCTGTATGCAAATCAGGAAGCAACAGTTAGAACTGGACATGGAGCAACAGACTGGTTCCAAATAGGAAAAGGAGTATGTCAAGGCTGTATATTGTCACCCTGCTTATTTAACTTCTATGCAGAGTACATCATGCAAAATGCTGGGCTGGATGAAGCACAAGCTGGAATCAAGATTGCCAGGAGAAATATCAATAACCTCCGACATGCAGATGACAACACCCTTATGGGTGGTAAAGAAGAACAAAAGAGCCTCTTGATGAAAGTGAAAGAGGAGAGTGAAAAAGATGGCTTAAAGCTCAACATTTAGAAAACAAACATCATGACATCCAGTCCCATCACTTCATAGCAAATAGATGGGGAAACAGTGGAAGCAGTAACAGACTTTATTTTTTAGGGCTCCACAATCACTGCAGATAGTGATTGCAACCACGAAATAAAAAGATGCTTACTCCTTGGAAGAAACGTTATGACCAACCTAGATAGCATGTTGAAAAGCAGAGACATTACTTTGCCAACAAAGGTCCGTCTAGTCAAGGCTATGGTTTTTCCAGTGGTCATGTATGGATGTGAGAGCTGGACTATGAAGAAAGCTGAGCACCGAAGAATTGATACTTTTGAATTGTGGTGCTAGATAAGACTCTTGAGAGTCCCTTGGACTGCAAGGAGATCCAACCAGTCCATCCTAAAGGAAATCAGTCCTGAATGTTCATTGGAAGGACTGATGTTGAAGCTGAAACTCCAATACTTTGGCCATCTGATGTGAAGAGCTGACTCATTTGAAAAGACACTGATGCTGGGAAAGTTTGAAGGTGGGAGGAGAAGGGGACGACAGAGGATGAGATAGTTGGATGGCATCACTGACTCAATGGACATGAGTTTGAGTAAACTCCAGGAGTTGTTGATGGATGGGGAAGCCTGGCGTCCTGCAGTCCATGGGGTCATAGAGTCAGACACAACTGAGTGACTGAACTGAACTGATTATGAGCTTGACATCTTCCCAATGTAAGTTTCATGGTAATTTTAACTAATGTTATTTTTCTGATGTTATATAATGAAATGTGTCAACATTTGAAAAATCTACATAGCTCAATTCACCAATATTTTATAAACAATGTCATAACATCATACCTGAGTAAATGACCTATTCAAAGTATAAAATAGTTTATCAGATTTTCACTTCAAAGACCTTGGACACCTAGAAAAGAAAGAAAGTGAAAGTTGCTCAGTCGTGTCTGACTCTTTGCCACCCCATGGACTACACAGTCCATGGAATTTCCCAGGCCAGAATACTGGAGTGGGTAGCTATTCCCTTCTCCATGGGAACTTCCCAACCCAGGGATCGAACTCAGGTCTCCAGCGTTGCAGGCAGATTCTTTACCAGCTGAGCCACCAGGGAAGCTGGGCACATAGAGTTTAGGGACAAATGGCAGTGAACAGTGACTCAAAACACAGCCACCACCTATTTCCAATATTGTGCTAGAAATCAATTCTTTGGTGGAAAAGGAGCCTCTATGTGTAGCATGTTCCTATTTCTATTGTGTAAATATAGCTACTATGGCCAATTTCAAGCTGCCAGTGTGACATCACTGAAAATTGGGAAGAAGTACTAACAGTTGGCTCTTCTATGAGCATACACTGTTACATTGGGACAGCCTTATAAACTATGACATATCTTTTAACTTTTCTATCCTTTTTATTTCAGTAAAATCCTAGATAAGTGTTTCTCTGACCATGCTTTTTTAATCCTTGGACCACCAGCATCTAACTGGTAACTTTGTTAAAATGTAGAAGTCTGTGTGGCATTCCATATTTAGAGTATACTTTAGAAGTCATACTTTTAACATCTTCCAGGTGTTTCTGATGTACACTAAGTTTGCCATTCACTATCTCAGATGCCCAGTTCCATTTAATTTCTATGAAAGTATATAGAATTGTGAACTGAAACAGCAACAGCCTAAGATTCAACCCTCCCAAACAGTATACATACCAGTTACTACTATGTTTCCAAAATGTCTATCTACATCAAAATTTAATGAAAACATACAACTATCTATATTATCTCTGATTCAGACTTAGAATCAATCTCCCTGTATTAGTTTGCTAAGACTGGGTATCTGAAAGAACAGAAACTTATTTTTTGACAGTCCAAGATTGATATGTCATCAGTGTGGTTTAATCCTGAGGCCTCTCTTCTTGATTTGTAGATGGCTGTCTATTCTGTTTTCATATGGTCTTCCCTTTGAGCATGTGTATGTTCTAATCTCCTCTTAAGGAGACCAATTATATTGGATTAGGGCCCATCCAAATAACCTTATTTAACCTTAATTACTTCTTTAACAGCACTGTCTCTAAATACAGCCACATTCTAAAGTACTGGGGGATTAGAACTTCTCCTATAAATTGGTGGAGAAATACAGTTCATCTCATAAAGTTCCTAAATAAGCTAAAAGTAAGAAACATATATAGGAATTTATACTGAGACATTAAATATGACACATAGATACAAGCCTTGGCATATTTAAGCATCTTAGCTTTAATATATCTGTCATCAACAAATGTTAGCATCCTTGTCACATTGAGCCATCAGCCTGCAGAATGTGTCTGGCATGAATCTAAACACATAAACCTTTAGATTTCATGGAAAAATTCATCTACTTATGAAGATGAAGACTAATTCACAAACATCTTGTGGCGAACTGAAGGCAAGATGACATTTATTTTTTAGCTGATCAACTTTTTTGCATCATGACTTGGGCGAAAATCTCTTTGAAGCAGAATTGTAAATCTGTTCTTTCTCTTATGATACTAACTATAATAAGTACAAGTTGTACTCTGAATTTATAAGAAATTTTCCAAGAAAGGGATGATGCTGAAAGCTTTTAATTTTTTTCACATATCTTTACAATGTATTCTTCAATTCTATATGGTTATTCTATTTAAACCTTAGCATTTCCTGCTTGACTTCATAACATATATAAATTTCTGAATTATAATAATCACTTGAAAATATCATTCTAAATAATCTTCAAGTATGTTTTACCATTCATTTATATCTTCATTCAAGATTAAACAAATATTTTAGGGGCAGCTGTCCTACATTTTGCATTTCCCTGGTGGCTCAGTGGTAAAGAATCTGCCTGCCAATGCAGGAGATGTGGGTTCGATCCCTAGGCTGGGAAAATCCTCTGAAGAAGGAAATGGCTACCCACTCCAGTATTCTACCCTGGGAAATCCCATGGACAGAGGAGCTTGGTGGGCTACAGTCCATGGGGTAGCAAAAGAGTGAGACACCATTTAGCAACTAAACAACAACAAATGTTATATTTTCATTCTAAGATCTACAGGGTACAGATGTGAATAAGTGATGATCTTGTCCTCATGAAGCTCATAGTTTAATGAGACCCAAATAATGAAACATGTGCTATGATAAACATAGGATCACAGTGTTATAGCGGAAGGGAAGAAAAATTGATTCACTTTGCCTGAAGGAATTGGGGAAAGTTTCACAGAGGGTATTATGATTTATCTACATCTTAAACATGTATAAGAGGGGAGAAAATTCACTCCAATAAGGGCAAATGGTTGTAAAACTCTTTGTTACTAGGGAAAATGCAAATGATTTTGTAAGCTAATTGTGAATGATGGAGCCCAACAATGTAGACTAGATTCACATCATTCAGAACTTTGTATACTATCCTGAGGTGTTTAAATTTTATTCTAGCATAAAGGAAAGATTTTAGCTGTGATGTGACATGATTAGTTTTGTGTTCTAGATCACAAAACTGAGCCCCTGATTTTCCCCAACTCCAAATTTGTTTCTTACAGTCTTTCCCTATCTCAGTTAATTCCATCCTTCCAAATATACACGGCTAGAATCCTTGAAGTTATGTTTGTATCACTTTTAATCTCATGCCCCACCATCCTGTCAGGAAACCTTATGTTTTACGTTAAAAGTATATCCATAAGCTGAACACTTCTTACTCTCTTTTACTGCTACCAAGTCATCATCATGTATTGCCTGGATTATTAAAATCACCTATTAACTTGTGCCCTGCTTCTACTTTATCCCACTGTTTAACAACCAGATTTGTTCTCAGTATAGAAGCCAGAGCAACTGGGTTAAAATATTTAGATCATGTTACTCTTTTGCTCAAATTTAACCACTGACTTCTACAGGGGAGCAAATTTGCCACCCTGAAATGTGTCTCTTTGGCATGATGATTAATTTATGCTGATAAATTTCAAGGCCCAAACAACTTTCCCCACTAACTGCCTAAATGAATGTAGACAGAGGACCTGTTCCAGGAAGTGTTATCACCATAAATGAGCTATGATGAACATACTATGAACTAGGTGTGGTAGACAGGTTCCTAGCAAAGTCTGTTTGTTAAAATTCCCCTCTCTGTCCCATTTTCTCTGCAGGCCCAGAAAACATTTGTTTACCAAACATTTGCAAACATTTTACCAAACATTTTTCTATTTCCATGTGAATTCTCTTCTTCCCCTCTGAAATGCTAAATACCACCCCCAACATCCTCTTTTGTCTTTGGATCAAGATGGTATTTAAGGTGAGGGTTTCAGCCATTTGAATGAATGTTTTCCTGGGTCTCTCCCATGTATCCATGCTACTAATCTTTTGTGTGATTTTCTCCTGTTAACTTGTCTTATGTCAATTCAATTCCTAGACCAGCTAGAAGAATCTAGAAGGGTAGAGGAAAATTTCTTGCTCCCTGAAACTTGCCATCTCACTTGTAGTAAAAGTCAAAGTCCTTTCAATGAACTGCAAATTTCTAAACAATCTTAGTCTCTTTTAGTTTTTTTAACCTCATTGGTAACTCTCCCTTCCTCCCCTATTTTCTATTTCCCATAGACATTGGCCTCCTTGCTGTTCCTAGAAAATGCCACACACATTCCCACCTCAGGGCCTTTGCAGTCACTGTTTCTTCTCCCTGGAATGCTTGTCCCATTGAGTTTGTTTTCTCACTGAGTTGTCTCATGAGTCCTGAGTTTTTCCATCACATCCTTTGTTCAAAAACGACGTCAGTAATATAAGCCCTAACTGTCTATTTGAAATTTTACTCCATCCTTCAATACTATTGTTCTTTCTTCCATCTTGAATATTTCTTCCCATGGCACTTATCAACTTATGGTATACTATATCATTTACTTGTTTATATCATTTATTATTTGTGTATTCCCAGTAAAGTATGATCTCCATGAGGTCAAAGATTTCTTTGTTTAATTTTACCTTTGCATGTAATTTCTAAAATGGTGCCTGGAATAGGAAGAGCTTAATAAATATTTTTAGAAAGTTAAGTGAAATTCTAGAGAACAGTGCGAATTAAGAAGAGTCAGTGAGAAAAAATTTTTGTAGTCCACAATGTTTACCTTAATAACTATTTATTGTGCTAAACATCTACCATATATTTCACATTTTTCTAGTCTCTTTGAAGAGTAGGGATATTTGAGAAATCTCTGTATTAGACAAAATCTTAAATTAGTTCTGCCAAACAGCGTGCCTATTACTTGCTCTTTCTTCCTGTCAGGATGTCTTACTTCCTATCATTGCAGTCACCATTTTCAAATCTAATCATATTCAATTTAACTTCTAGTTTTATCACTTTTATTTCTTTTCTGTATACTCACTTCTTTTAGCCAATTCCCATTTTGGATTATACATTTTTATAACATGTTACATGGGTTTATCATTGGGAGAAGGAGGTATAGCACAACCACACATTTTGCTCTCTGTGTATGAAATGTATGACCAGATATATAGAGATAAATCAACAAAAAAACTTAGATATGGCATGGTTAATAACTGATCATAATGTGCATCTTATTTACATACTGATCTTTGGAATGACTTTCACTTTGTGGAATGAAGAGCTAGCAATGATGTTTATACTTTATGCAATTACTCATAGTTAATATAATATGGTAACAAATTTAAATTGTGTCATTTGGAACTGGTGGTATTTAAACCATGAGTAACCAAAATACAAGCATATCAGATCTTTGCAAAGCAAGAGCTGTCCTTGTGTGTATATGTATTTGCATACACATGTGTATGTGACTATATGTCTGTATTGTGTATTCCATAAAAGTACTATAGATGTACATGTGAAATATTATACAATTTTAATTGTTTTAAAGTTTATAAAAAGATCATTGTGCTGTATTAAATTCTGTGAGATTTTTTTTCTGTTTACTTATGTCATATAACTGTATGAAATACATGAATCTGTTTCCAAGTTCTCTTTCCTAGTCTACTTTCTTTATACCAAATATCACACAGTTTTTTCAGGACGTTATATATCTAAATATTTTTATTTCAAACTTTTCAATTACATTATTAAAATTCCTATATTCCTTTATGAAGCCAATATTGAGTCTGTCCTATGGGCCAATCATTTTTTTTCTAAGCACTGAGAGTGTATCAGTTAATAGACTCATTATTCTTACTTAGAAGTTTTAGAATTATTGAATTCTAAGGATGGACAGGGAAGCCTGGCGTGCTGCAGTCCATGGGGTCGCAAAGAGTCGGACATGAACGAGCTACTGAACTGAGGGAACTAATATGGCTTATTTGACTTTAATGCAGAGTACATCATGTGAAATGCCTGCCTGGATGAATCACAAGCTGGAATCAAGATTGCTGGGAGAAATATGAACAGCCTCACAGACAGTAAAGTGTTTGTCTACAACGCGGGAGACCCGGGTTTGATCCCCGGGTTGGGAAGATCCCCTGGAGAAGGGAAGGGCAATCCACTCCAGTACTATTGCCTGGAGAATCCCATGGACAGAGGAGCCTGGTAGGCTACAGCCCATGGGATCGCAAAGAGTCGGACACGACTGAGTGACTTCACTTTCTTTCTTTCTTTCTTTTCTTTTTTCATATATGCAGATGATACTACCCTAATGCCAGGAAGCAAAGTGGAACTAAAGAGCCTCTTGATGAAGGTAAAAAAGATGGGTGAAAAAGCTGACTTAAAAGTCGACATGCAAAAAACAAAGATCATAACATCCAGTCCTATCACTTCATGGCAAATAGATGGGGGGAAAAAAATGGAAACCGTGGCAGATTCTATTTCCTTGGGCTCCAAAATCACTACAGACAGTGACTGCAGCCATGAAATTAAAAGACACTTTCTCATTGGAAGAAAAACTATGACAAACTTAGAGAGCATATTAAAAAGCAGAGATATCACTTTGCTGATAAAGGTCTGTCCATATAATCAAAGCTATGGTTTTTCTGGTAGTCATGTACAGATGTGAGTGTTGGACCATAAAGAAAGCTGAGCACCAAAGAACTGATGTGAAAAGCCAACTCATTGGTAAAGACCCTGATTCTGGGATAGATTGAGGGCTAGAGGAAAAGATAGTGACAGAGTATGAGATGGCTGGATGGTATCACTGACTCACTGAACATATGTTTGAGCAAACTCTGGGAGATAGTGAAGAACAGGGAAGCCATGCAGTGCTGCAGTCCATGGAGTCACAAAGAGTCAGACATGACTTAGAAACTGAACAAGAAGGAACAAAGCCTGTTGGTATTTTCATTCAGATGAACTGAATATGTAGCTCAGTTTTAGGGAAATATGATGTTTACTATGGTGGTGGTCAGAGAAGGCAATGGCACCCCACTCTAGTACTCTTGCCTGGAAAATCCCATGGATGGAGGAGCCTGGTGGGCTGCAGTCCATGGGGTCGCTGAGAGTGGGACATGACTGAGCGACTTCACTTTCACGCATTGGAGAAGGAAATGGCAACCCACTCCAGTGTTCTTGCCTGAAGAATCCCAGGGATGGCGGAGCCTGGTGGGCTGCTGTCTATGGGATCGCACTGAGTTGGACACAACTGAAGCGACTTAACAGCATCATGGTGGTGGTAGTTAGGTGACTAAGTTGTATCTAACTCTTATGCATTGGAGAAGGAAATGGCAACCCACTCCAGTGTTCTTGCCTGAAGAATCCCAGGGATGGCGGAGCCTGGTGGGCTGCTGTCTATGGGATCGCACTGAGTTGGACACAACTGAAGCGACTTAACAGCATCATGGTGGTGGTAGTTAGGTGACTAAGTTGTATCTAACTCTTATGACCCCATGGTCCAGTCTTTGGGATTTCCCAGGCAAGAATACTGAGTAGGTTGCTATTTCCTTCTCCAGGGAATCTTCCCCACTCAGGGATGAAACCCGCAATTCCTGAATTGCAGGCGGTCTCCTGCATGGCAAGCAGATTCTTTAATGCTGAGCCAGCAGGTAAACCCATGTTTACTATACTAATGCTTTCTCTATGCAAGCATAGTATATCTTTCTACTAACATTTGGATTGATAAATCTATTCTAATCATAAACACACTTTTGCTGGATTTTTTCCAGGTACTCTACATTCTGTGGCATTATTATAAAAGGTATTTTATTATTAATTACATTTTCTATGTGTTTTAAAATAAATTTGAGTAATGTATATATTCCAATAAAATTCCCATATTTTTCAAATGTATTATCAAATAGTTATTCATAATAAATCTTTGATTCCTTAAATAGGGTTAATGTAATAAAATGTTTTATTGTTAATATCTCATCTACATTATTATATTTAGCACAAGGTTATCTAATAGTAGCGGAGCACAAGGTTATCTAATAGTAGCAGATACATTCATTTTAAAATAATCTTATTGACAATTTCAAAAGTTTTAGATGACTTATAAGAGCTGATTAGATCTTCATTATTTTTTATCATAATTGACTGATGGAGAGGTTTTATTAGCCATAGGAAAATTGTCATTTTTCTGTGTTTCAGTTATGTTTGCATTATTAGTATTATCTTTAGCCTACATATTTTATTTCATAATTCATTAACTGCATTGCACTGAAGACAAATGGGAGAGTATCATTGTCAAATCTCTGCACTATAAAGAAGGATGAAGTGTGTTTCAGGCCAAGGGAATATCTGCAAAGTTCTTATGTTGGAAAAGCATAAAGTTTGTTGTATGAAATAAGCAGAAATCAATGTGAAGAGAGTTAGGAGAAAGTGTTATCAGGAAAGGTGTTAGGAGCAAGTATTTTCTCCTAATAAGAATATATTTATCCTCAGCGATCTCCTATTAGTGTTTGGCAAAAACTCTAAAAGAAAGAATGTTTTTATCTACAGCCTTATGAATCATCCCCTTAATAATGCCAAGTATATCCCATTCTTTTGGAAAATTTGGGAACAAGGTACACAAATCGTATCTAGCTTAAAACTCAGCATTCAGGAAACTAAGATCATGGCATCGCTTATTATCAAATAGATGGGGAAACAATGGAAACAGTGACAGATTTTATTTGGGGGGTTCCAAAATCACTGCAGATGGTGACTGCAGCCATGAAACACCAATACAGTATATTGACACATATATATGGAATTTAG
This sequence comes from Cephalophus harveyi, assembly GCA_006410635.1. Taxonomy (NCBI): domain Eukaryota; kingdom Metazoa; phylum Chordata; class Mammalia; order Artiodactyla; family Bovidae; genus Cephalophus; species Cephalophus harveyi. The sequence goes on along the minus strand of SJYT01044659.1, from coordinate 137,835 downwards.
AAAGATGGCAATGATGACCCTGTATGCAAGACAGCAAAAGAGACCCAGATGTATAGAACGGACTTTTGGACTCTGTGGGAGAGGGAGAGGGTGGGATGATCTGGGAGAATGGCATTGAAACATGTATACTATCATGTAAGAACGAAGCACCAGCCTATGTTTGATACAGGATACAGGATGCTTGGGGCTGGTGCAAGGGGATGATCCAGGGAGAAGATATGGGGTGGGAGGTGGGAGGGGGATTCAGGATTGGGAGCTTGTATACACCCATGGTGGATTCATGTCAATGTACGGCAAAACCAATACGGTATTGTAAACTAAAATAAAGTAAAAATTAAAAAAAAAAAAAACAAGTAAACAAAAATATCTATGTAAAAAAAAAAAAAAAAAGAAGAAGCTTGCTCCTTGGAAGAGAAGCTATGACCAATCTAGACAGCATATTAAAAAGCAGAGACATAACTTTACCAACAAAGGTCCATCTAGTCAAAGCTATAGTTTTTCCAGTAGTCATGTATGGATGTGAGAGTTGAACTATAAAGAAAACTGAGCAGTGAAGAATTGATGCTTTTGAACTGTGATGTTGGAGAAGACTCTTGAGAGTCCCTTGGACAGCAAGGAGATCCAACCAGCCCATCCTAAAGGAAATCAGTAGACTGATGTTGAAGCTGAAACTTCAATACTTTGACCACCTGATGTGAAGAACTGACTCATTGGAAAAGACTTTGATGCTGGGAAAGACTGAGGGCAGGAGGAGAAGGGGACAACAGAGGATGAGATGGTTGTATGGCATCACTGACAAGATGGACATGAGTTTGAGTAGGCTTCAGGAGGGGTGATGGACAAGGAAGCCTGGTGCAATCCATGGGGTCCCAAATAGTCGGACATGACTGAGCAACTTCTGTAACACAGAATACAAAATTTCTTCTGGTTCCTTTATTCCTTGAGATGCAAGTTAGCACATTAAATGGATATAATAATGCCTAGTCTCAGAACCAAACAAGGGGAAGTAATTAGTCAAGGTAAGTTTTCCCACAGCAATCGTTACACGATAAGGAACCTAAAATAATCCACCAGAAATTTAATTCTCCTCCATTCAAAACTTTTCTCAACAATGAAATCTGAAAAGAATGATTTTGGCATGAGCAATTTCTGGCAGTAGTTAATGTAGATTGAAGTATAAGAAATAGAAAACATGAAACTTAAATGAAATATAGATATAATTATCCAGGAAGATGATAATAAAGCTTGTATTAGGCTTGAAGCTATAAGGAAATAGCAAAAAATCAGATTTCTGACAGAATGGTAAACTACCATCAATTGGCTTCATACCAAGAAATAGACATAGAAACTCCAAAACCAAGCAACAAACAAAACCTCAGAATACCAGAGGTTGTTTAATAAATCTGTTAAATTAATACCACCTGTGAGAAATCTGGAGGATTTTGAGCATTACTTTACTAGCATGTGAGATGAGTGCAATTGTGCGGTAATTGGAGCATTCTTTTGCATTGCCTTTCTTTGGGATTGGAATGAAAACTGACCTTTTCCAGTCCTGTGGCCACTGTCGAGTTTTCCAAATTTGCTGGCAGATTGAGTGCAGCACTTTCACAGCATCATCTTTCAGGATTTGAAACAGCTCAACTGGGATTCCATCACCTCCACTAGCTTTGTTCGTAGTGATGCTTTCTAAGGCCAACTTGACTTCACATTCCAAGATGTCTGGCTCTAGATTAGTGATCACATCATCATGATTATCTGGGTCGTGAAGATCTTTTTTGTACAGTTCTTCC
>SJYT01044659.1:108360-125986 GCA_006410635.1 Cephalophus harveyi | reverse complement strand
TCTTTGGCATTGCCTTTCTTTGGGATTGGAATGAAAACTGACCTTTTCCAGTCCTGTGGCCACTGCTGAGTTTTCCAAATTTGCTGGCATATTGAGGGCAGCACTTTCACAGCATCATATTTCAGGATTTGAAACAGCTCAACTGGAATTCCATCACCTCCACTAGCTTTGTTCGTAGTGATGCTTTCTAAGGCCCACTTGACTTCACATTTCAGGATGTCTGGCTCTAGGTGAGTGATCACACCATCGTAATTATCTTGGCTGTGAATATCTTTTTTATACAGTTCTTCTGTGTATTGTTGCCACCTCTTCTTAATATCTTCTGCTTCTGTTAGGTCCATCCATTACTGTCCTTCATTGAGCCCATCTTTGCATGAAATGTTCCCTTGATATCTCGAATTTTCTTGAAGAGATCTCTAGTCTTTCCCATTCTGTTCTTTTCCTCTATTTCTTTGCATTGATCAATGAGGAAAGCTTTCTCATCTCTCCTTGGTATTTTTTGGAAGTCTTCATTCAGATGCTTATATCTTTCCTTTTCTCCTTTGCTTTTCACCTCTCTTCTTTTCACAGCTATTTGTAAGGCCTCCCCAGACAGCCATTTTGTTTTTTTTTTTACATTTCTTTTCCATGGGGATGGTCTTGATCCCTGTCTCCTGTACAATTTCACAAATCTCTGTCCATAGCTCATCAGGCACTCTATCTCTCAGATCTATTCCTTTAAATCTATTTCTCACTTACACTGTATAATCATACGGAATTTTATTTAGGTCATACCTGAATGGCTAGTGGTTTTCCCTACTTTCTTCAATTTAAGTCTGAATTTGGCAATATGGAGTTCATGATCTGAGCCACAGTCAGCTCCCAGTCTTGTTTTTGCTGACTGTATAGAGCTTCTACATCTTTGGCTGCAAAGAATATAATCAATCTGATTTCAGTGTTGACCATCTGGTGATGTCCATGTGTGGAGTCTTCAGAAAACCACAACTCATTGAATAAAAGGACAAAAGATTAGAACAGAATCTTCTGAAAAGAAGATATCTGAATGACAAATAAGCATATGAAATATCATGGTCATTAGGAAATGCAAACTAAAACTACAGTGAGACAGCTGTAAACACCTATTAAAATGGCTAAAATTGAAAAGACAGATAATACCCACTGTTAAACAGGATGCCAACTAAACAGAGCTCTCATATACTGTTTATGAGAAAGTAAACAGCAACCACCTTGGAAAACACATACAGGGTTTCTTGGAGAGAGTAACATGGAAACTTATAGTACCATATATAAAATAGATAGCCAAGGGGAATTTACTGTATGACTCAGGGAACTCAAACAGGGGCTCTGTAATCACCTAGATGGGTGGGATGGGAGGGAGGTTCAAGAGGGAGGGTACATATGTATACCTATGGCTGATTCATATTGATGTTTGACAGAAACCAACAAAATTCTGTGAAGCAATTATCCTTCAATTAAAAAATAAATTAAAACAAAACAAAAAGTTAAATATACATCTATCCTATTATCTAAGCATTCTACTCTAAGGCATTTACATAAGGCATATATTCCAAATGAAGTATGTGTCCATATAAACATGTGCAAATGTTCATAGCAGTTTTATTTATAATAATCAAGTGCAAAACAATGTACATGTTCATGAATGGATAAAAATGAAAAAATAGGTATATGGATAAACATATAATGGAATATATCATATAAAGGAATAATACTCCACGATAAAGAGGAATGAACTAGTGATACATGAATCACAAAAGAATTACACTAAGGAAGCCAGACCAAAAATGGTATAAAATATATGATTTCATTTATTTAAAATTCTATAAACTAACCTATAGTAACAGAAAGCATATCAGTACTAGTCTGAGAAGGTCAGAAATGAGAAGGGGAAGGAGATAGGAAAACTACTTCAGCATTCTTGCATGGAGAGTTGCACGGACAAGGAGCCTGGTGGGCTAGTCAATGGGGTCACAGTTGAACAGGACTGAAGTGATTTAGTATGCACACATGCAGGAGATAGGAATTACAAAAGGATTTAAAGGATTTCAGGGTTCACATATGGGTTGACTATCATGACTGTGGTGAAATAAAAAGGGAAGTTCATACAGATGATACATAATAGATGGATACATAGACTCATTATAAACATGTGCAGTTGACTGTGTGCCCATTATAATTCAATAATGTTGTAAAAATGTCATGAGAAAATAACACAAACTATATTCAAAGGTGACATCCATATGTATTCAAGTTCCAATTGAGAAAAGTATAAAATGGAGCAGAAACATTTTAGAAATGTATATTCTGTCTTTAAATAACTTCTTTAATAAGATACAAAACTGAGATATCATAAAGCAAAATTATAATCTAACTGACCACAAAAAAATTTTTTTTAAATTTTAGTAAGGAACTTGTCAGAGGAAATTAATAGGTGAAAAAAATGAGGAAATTCAACAATAGAAGGATAGTGAGAAAACCCCCCAAAACTTGGAGAGTAAAAAAAAAAAAAAAAAAAACACTTAGAAATAACATGTGGGTCAAAGAAGGAATCTCAAGACAAATTTTAAGATATTTTGAACTAAATGGCCAGTTTTCGTTCCAATCCCAAAGAAAGGCAATGCCAAAGAATGTTCAAACTACCACATAATTGTTCTCATTTAACATGCTAGTAAGGTAATGTTCAATACCTTCAAGCTAGGCGTCAATACTATGTGAACTAAGAAATTTCAGATGTACAAGCTGGATTTAGAAAAGGCAGAGGAACCAGAGATCAAATTGCCCACATATGTTGATCATAGAAAAAGCAAGGGGATGCCAGAAAAACATCTGCTTAATTGACTATGCAAAAGTCTTTGATTGTGTAGATCACAATAATCTGTAGAAAATTCTTAAAGAAACAGGAATACCAGACCACCTTACCTGTCATCTGAGAAACCTGTATGTAGGTCAAGAAGCAACAGTTAGAACCTTACATGGCACAACAGACTGGTTCAAAATTGGGAAAGTCTGTATATTGTCACCCTACTTATTTAACTTCTACACAGATTACATCATGTGAAATACCAGGCTGGATCAATTACAGGCTGGAATCAAGATTCCTGAGAAAAATATCAATAACCTCAGATATGCAGATGATACTACTCTAATGGCATAAAATGAAGAGGAACTAAAGAGCCTCTTGAGGGTGAGAGAAGAAAGTGAAAAAACTGACTTAAAACTCAACATTCAAAAAACTATGATCATGGCAATGGTTCCATCAATCATAGAAAACAGATGGGGAAAAGTTAGGAACAGTATGAGATTTTGTTTTCTTGGGCTCCAAAATCACTGCAAACAGTGACTGCAGCCATGAAATTAAAAGATGCTTGCTCCTTGAAAGGAAAGTTATGACAAAGGTTTATAACAGCATATTAAAAAGCAGAGACATCACATTGCCAACAAAGGTCTGTGTAGTCAAAGTTATGGTTTTTCCAGTAGACATGTATGGATGCAGATTTGAACGATAAAGAAGGCTGAGTGCCAAAGAATTGATGCCTTTGAATTGTGGTGCTAGAGAAGACACTTGAGAGTCCCTTGGACTGCAAAGAGATCAAGCTAGTCGATCCTAAAGATCACCCTGAATATTATGTGCAACAAAAGCAGTAGTTTGGGGAAACTTTTAACATTGAATGTATCTGTTAGAAAAGAATAAATATTGAAAATCAATCTGCTAAACTTCCACTTTAGGATAACTAAAAACAAGCAGACCAAATTAAATTCAGCTTCTAGATAATGCAATAAAAAGGAAAGGAAATGAGATGTTCTAATTATAAAGGAAGAAATAAAAGGTTGTTTTTTGTTTTTTAACAGATGACATGATATTTTAAGAGAAAATACACAAAAAACTACTAGAACTAACAACAACCTTATACAGGTTCCTGGAGAAGGCAATGGCAACCCACTCCAGTATTCTTACCTGGAGAATCCCATGGACGGAGGAGCCTGGTAGGCTGCAGTCCATGGGGTCACGAAGAGTTGGACATGACTGAACAACTTCACTTTCACTTTCATGCATTGCAGAAGGAAATGGCAACCTACTCCAGTTTTCTTGCCTGGAGAATCCCAGGGACAGTGGAGCCTGGTGGGCTGACATTTATGGGGGTCACACAGAGTTGGACACGACTGAAGCAACTTAGCAGCAGCAGCAGCATACAGGTTCCAAGACACAAGTTAATATAAAATAGCCAATTGCTTTCCTTTATGCTAGCAATGAACAAGTGGAATTTGAAATTTAAAAAATAATAACATTTTTGTGAGTATCCAGAAATTTAAATACTTAAGTCTAAAAATATATAAGACCTATATAAGGAAAACTATAAAACTCTAATGAAAGGAATCAAAGAACTATAAAAACAGAGAAATATTCTATGTTCATGGATAAGAAGCCTCATTATCATCAGAATATAAGTTCTTCCTACCTTGTTCTTTCAATTCAATGCAATATCAATGAAAATAAGAGCAAGTTGTCATTTTGGATATTGACAAACGGACTCTAAAATTTATGTGTAGTGGCAAAAGACCCAGAATAGACAATATAATATTGAAGGAGAAAAACTAAGTTTGAAGAAAAACATTACCTGACTTCAAGGCTTACTATAAAGCTACAGTAATCAAGACATTATGGCAGACTCACAGATACCACAGAGTAGAGGGAATGCGAAAGGGACAAATCATGGGTATAGGATTAACAGATACACACTATTATACATACAATGTATACACAACAAAGTATTACTCTTTATTACAGGGAATTATACCCAATATCTTGTAATAACCTGTAACAGAGTATACATTACAAAAATAGTGAAACAATATGCTATATACTTGAAACTAACACAATATTGTAAATTAACTATATTTCAGTTTATAAAAGATAATGTGTTATTAGTGAAAGAATAGACATATAGATCAATGAAGAGAACTCAAAAATAGACTCATAAATATGCTCAATTGATCTCAAGAAAGGAGTAAAGGCATTGGACTGGAGAAAAGATAGTCTTTTCAATAAGTGAGTCTGAGATAACTAGACAGCCATATGCAAAAAAAGGAATATAGGCATAGACTTTACATCTTTTGCAAATATTAACTCAAAATGGATTACAGACCTAAATGTAAAGTGCAAAAGTATAAAATTTCTAGAATATAACATAAGATAAATTCTAGATGACCTGAGATTTGGTGATGACTCAAATATACAACACCAAGTTATACTCTATGAAAGAAACAATAAGCCAGTGTATTGAAATTTAATATTTCTGTTCTGCAAGACACTGTCCAGAGAACAATAAATTAGTTCACAGACTGGGAGAAAATATTTGCAAAGATACATTGACAAAGGACCCATCCACAACACAGAAAGAACTTAACAGTAAGAAAACAACCTGACTGGGAGCAGTCCTAAGATGGCAGAAGAATAGGATGGGGAGATCACTTTCTATCACACAAATTCATCAAAAGATCATTTGAACGCTGAGCAACTTCCACAAAACAACTTCTGAATGCTGGCGGAGGATACCAGGCACCCAGAAAGGCAGCCCATTCTCTTTGAAAGGAGGTAGGACAAAATATAAAAGACAAAAAGAGAGACAAACGAGTTAGGGATGGAGACCCATTCTGGGGAGGCAGTTGTGAAGGAGAGGTTCCAAACATCAGGAAACCCTCTCACTGGCAGATCTGTGGGGGAGTTTTGGAATCTCAGAGGGCAACATAACTGGTAGGGGGAAAAAAAAACCCACAGAATACATGCCTAACTGCAACTCCCAGTGGAGAAGTAGTCCAGATGCTCGCATCTGCCACTAGCAAGCAGGGGCTGAACAGGGAGGCGTGGGTTGCATGCTTAGGGTAAGGACTGGGCCTGAGTGCCCTGAGGACAATCTGAGGGAGCTAATGTGAGATAGAAACCCAAACTGTAGGATAGCCAGAGAGAGGGAAAAAGAGAGAGAGAGAGAACATTTCTGCAAAAAGCTCTAACCTAAGGCATAGCCGGAGAAGGCAATAGCAAGCCACTCCAGTACTCTTGCCTAGAAAATCCCATGGATGGAGGAGCCTGGTAGGCTGCAGTCCATGGGGTCGCTAGGAGTCGGTCGCGAGTGAGCGACTTCACTTTCACTTTTCGCTTTCACACAATGGAGAAGGAAATGGCAACCCACTCCAGTGTTCTTGCCTGGAGAATCCCAGGGACAGGGGAGCCTGTTGGGCTGCCGTCTATGGGGTCGCACAGAGTCGGACACGACTGAAGCGACTTAGCAGCAGCAGCAGCAAGGGCCAAGAAGAAAGGAAATCTTGCTAAGACAGTGATAAGATGACAAGTCTGAGAGTCTGAAGTGGACCTAGACATAAACAGGGAGTGGCTGGCTTAGTCGTCAATAAGGAAATGGCAACCCACTCCAGTGTTCTTGCCTGGAGAATCCCAGGGATGGGGGAGCCTGTTGGGCTGCCGTCTATGGGGTCGCACAGAGTCGGACACGACTGAAGCGACTTAGCAGCAGCAGCAGCAAGGCATAGCCATTGGAAAAGGAAATGGCAACCCACTCCAGTGTTCTTGCCTGGAGAATTCCAGGGATGGGGGAGCCTAGTGGGCTGCCATCTATGGGGTCACACAGAGTCGGACATGACTGAAGTGACTTAGCAGCAGCAGGAAGGCATAGCCAGGCCTGCTCACAGAACAAAGGATTGAGCTAATACCAGAGGAGAGCTAGCTGGCTGCGGACCGGCCCATCTCCCTGTGGAAGGCAGAGAGGCAGGTGGGCAACAGCCACAGCCAGAAGGCAAGGGGCAATCTCAGCCCCAGAGATGGCATCCTCCACCAATCTGTGAGCAGGCTCCCCAGTTGTTAACCAAGTCTTCCTGGGACCCTGGATGGTTGAAATTGGCCAGGAGGGTCACAGCCAGAGATCAGCTCTCCAGAGGAGACACACAGCACATCTGAGATGGTGCTCTTGCGGTGCACCCAGAAAAATGAGCAGCTGGGACCTGGGAGGTGATAAGATGCACAGACCACCTGGGACCATGCGCTTGCCAAGCACTTGGTCGTCTGAGCTGCTCGGATCTGGGAAGGGCACAAAACGCATGCCCAACCGACTCTGTACCTTTGTGGAATACCCAAGAACCTGAACCTGAGCAGCTTAGACCTGGGAAGTACACAAAACCCAGGGGCCATTTTGTATAGTTCCCCTGCAGAGCAACCTGGAGCCTGAGCAGTGTAGACTGGGAAAGCACATGCACCATGAGCTGGGGCAAACCCAATGTGGTCCATACACTATGAGCACTCCCCACATATACATGCCAGTGATATTTGTTTGCAACGTTCCTCCCTCCCACAACACAACTGAACAGTGAGCCTAAATAAGTGACCACCTTCGCCCCCTTGTTTCAGGGCAGAAATTACACTGAAGACACTTGCAAACAGTAGAAGCCAAAAAACAAAGAACAGGGAATCACTCTTGGGGTGACAGCTGCAACAGATTAAAACTCTGTAGTTACCATTGACTAATCACTGGAAGGGGCCTATAGACCTTGAGAAGAAGTATAAGCTGGAACAAGAAACTATCTGAAACTGAACTGACCACACACTGCCCTCAACAGGTCCAGAGAAATTCCTAGATATATTTTACTATTATAATTTTTTAATTTTTGATTTTTTTGAATTTTTTATTACTCCTTTAATTTTCATTTTTATAACCTACTAAGTTCAGTTGCTCAGTCATATCTGACTCTTTGTGACCCCATGGATCACAGCACACCAGAGCTCCCTGTCCATCACCAACTCCCAGGGTTTACCCAAACTAATGTCCATTGAGTCAGTGATCCCATCCAACCATCTCATCCTCTGCCTTCCCCTTCTCCCCCTGCCCTCAATCTTTCCCAACATCAGGGTCTTTTCAAATGAGTCAGCTCTCTGCATCAGGTGGCCAAAGTATTGGAGTTTCAGCTTCAACATCAGTCCTTCCAATGAACACTCAGGACTGATCTCCTTTAGGAAGGACTGGTTGGAACTCCTTGCAGTTCAAGGGACTCTCAAGAGTCTTCTCTAACACCACAGTTCAAAAGCATCAATTCTTTGGTGCTCCATCATACAAAAAAAAAAAACCCCTATTTTTAAAGCAAACTTAATATAGATTTTGTAATAATCTTGGGGATTTTATTTTGCATTTTTAATAGTGTATATTTGAGAGTCTAACCTCTACTCTAGAATTTTAAACTTTGCTTTTTGGTATTTGTTGTCAATTTTGTACATTTAAGAATCTAATTTTCAGTACCCATTTTTACTTAGGGGTGTGATTAATGGCTTAATTGCTCTCTCCCCTTTTGACTCTCCTTTTTCTCCCCTAGGTCACCTCTATCTCTTCCCTCCACCTTATCTTCTCTACTTAAATCTATGAATCTCTTTGGGTGTTCTGGGCTGTGGAGAACACTTATGGAACTGATTACTAGCTAGATTGGTCTCTTTCCTTTTGACTCCTCCTCTTCTCTTCCTGGTCACCTCTATCTCCTTCCTTCCTCTTCTCTTTGCTATGTAAATCCGTGAACTTCTGTGGGTGTTCCAGACTGTGGAGAGCATGTAGGAAACTGATTACTGGCTAGATTGCTCTCTCCCCTTTTCATTCCCCCTCTTCTCCTCCAATCCATTCTAAGGGAGATCAGCCCTGGGTGTTCTTTGGAAGGAATGATGCTAAAGCTGAAACTCCAGTACTTTGGCCACCTCATGCAAAGAGTTGACTCATTGGAAAAGACTCTGATGCTGGGAGGCATTGGGGGCAGGAGGAAAAGGGGAAGACAGAGGATGAGATGGCTGGATGGCATCACCGACTCGAAGGACACGAGTTTGAGTGAACTCCAGGAGATGGTGATGGACAGGGAGGCCTGGCGTGCTGCAATTCATAGGGTTGCAAAGAGTCAGACATGACTGAGTGACTGAACTGAACTGAACTTCTCCTCCTGGGCATCTCTGTCTCCCTCCTTCCTTTTCTCTTCTTCATGTAACTCTGTGAAGCTCTCTGGGTGCCCCTCACTGTGGAGAATCTTCACCATTAATCCAGATGTTTTATCATCAATGCTTTATGGACGACGGAGAGGTCTTGAGGTTACTGTAAGAATAATACTAAAAGTCAGAGGCAGGAGGCTTAAATCCAAAGCTTGAGAACACCAGAAAACTCCTAACTCCAGGGAACATTAATCGACAAGAGCTCATCCAAAAGCCTCCATACCTACACAGAAAGCAAGCTCCACCCAAGAGCCAACAAGTTTCAGAGCAATATACACCATGCTAATTCTCCAGCAACACAAGAAAATAACCCTGAGTATTAATACACAGGTGGACAAAAGTCACACCAAACCCATAGACACCTCAAAACTCACTACTGGACATTTCACTGCACTCCAGAGACAAGAGATCCAGCTCCACCAACCAGAACGCTGACACAAGCTTCCCTAACCAGGACACCTTGACAAGCCACTGATACAAACCCACCCACAGGGAGGAACTTCCACAATAAAGAGGAACCTCCACAATAAAGAGGAAGCACAAATTTCTAGCATACAGAAACTCCACCCCAAACACAGCAATCTAAACAAAATGAAAAGGCAAAGAAATATTCAGCAGGTAAAGTAACATGATAATGCCTGCCAAACCAAACAAAAGAGGAGGAGAAATGGAGTCTACCTGAAAAAGAATTCAGAATAATGATAGTAGAGATGATCCAAAACCTTGAAAACAAAATGGAATTACAGATAAATAGACTGGAGACAAGAATTGAGAGGATGCAAGAAATGTTTAACAAGGACCTAGAAGAAATAAAAAAGAGTCAATTAACTATGAATAAGGCAATAACTGAAATCAAAAGCACTCTGGAGGGAACCAACAGTAGAATAACTGAGGCAGAAGATAGGATAAGTGAGGTGGAAAATAGAATGATGGAAATAAATGAAGCAGAAAGGAAAAAAGAAACAAAAGGAATGAGGACAACCTCAGAGACCTCTGGGACAATGTTAAATGCCCCAACATCGAATCATAGGACTCCCAGAAGAAGACAAAAAGAAAGGCCATGAGAAAATACTTGAGGAGATAATAGTTGAAAACGTCCCTAAAATGGGGATGGAAATAGTCACCCAAGTCCAAAAAACCCAGAGAGTCCCAAACAGGATAAACCTAAGGCAAAACACCCCAAGACACATATTAATCAAATTAACAAAGATCAAACACAAAGAGCAAATATTAAAAACAGCAAAGGAAAAGCAACAAATAACACACAAGGGGATTCCCATAAGGATAGCAGTTGATCTTTCAAAAGAAACTCTTCAGGACAGAAGGGAATGGCAGGACCTGTTAAAGTGATGAGAGAGAAAAACCTACAACCCAGATTACTATATACAGCAAGGATCTCATTCAAATATGAAGGAGAAATCAAAAGTTTTATAGACAAGCAAAAGCTGACAGAATTCAGCACCACGAAACCAGCTCCTCAACAGATGCTAAAGGAATTTCTCTAGACAGGAAACACAGAAAAGGTTGACAAACTCGAACCCAAAACAACAAAGTAAATGGCAACAGGATAATACTTTTCAATAATTACCTTAAATGTAAATGGGTTGAATGCCCCAATCAAAATACAAAGACTGGCTGAATGGGTACAAAACAAGACCCCTATATATGCTGTCTACAAGAGACCCAGCTCAAAACAAGAGACACAAACAGACTGAAAGTGAAGGGCTGGAAAAAGATATTTCATGTAAATAGAGACCAAAAGAAAGCACAAGTAGCAGTACTCATATCAGACAAAACAGACTTTGAAATAAAGGCTATGGAAAGATCAACTAAACAAAATTAGCAAGGAAGCACAAATTTTAAATGATGCAATAGACCAGTTAGACCTAATTGATATGTATAGACATTTCACTGCAAAACAATGAATTTCACCTATTTCTCAAGTACACACAGAACCTCTCCAGGATAGATCACATCCTGGGCCATAAATCTAGCCTTGGTAAATCCAAAAAAATTGAAATCATTTCAAGCATCGTTTCTGATCACAATGCGGTAAGGTTAGATGTCAACTACAGGAAAAAAAAACTATTAAAAATACAAACATATGGAGACTAAACCACATGCTTATTAATAACCAACAAATCACAGAAGAAATTTTAAAAAATGAAAATATGCATAGAAACGAATGACAATGAAAACTCGACAACCCAAAACATATGGGATTCAGTAAAAGCAGTGCCAAGGGGAAGGTTCATAGCAATACAAGCTTACATGAAGAAACAAGAGAAAAATCAAATAAATAACCTAACTCTACACCTAAAGCAACTAGAAAAAAAAAAGAAGAAGAAATGAAGAAGCCCAGGATGAGTAGAAGGAAATAAATCATAAAAAGTAGGCCAGAAATAAATGAAAAAGAAACAAAGGAGACTATAGCAACAATCAACAAAACTAAAAGCTGGATTTTGAGAAGATAAATAAAATGGACAAACCATTTGCAAGACTCATCAAGAAAAAAGGGAGAAGAATCAAATCAACAGAATTAGAAATGAAAAAGGAGAAATCACAACAGACAACACAGAAATACAAAGGATCATAAGAGACTACTATGAGCAACTATATGCCAATAAAATGGACAACTTGGAAGAAATGGACAAATTCTTAGAAAAGTATTACCGTCCAAAACTGAACTAGGAAGAAATAGAAAATCTTAACAGACCCATCACAAGCACAGAGCTTAAAACTGTAATCAGAAATCTCCAAACAAACAAAATCACAGGACCAGATGGCTTCACAGCTGAATTCTACCAAAAATTTAGAGAAGAGCTAACACCTATCCTACTCAAACTCTTCCAGAAAATTGCAGAGGAAGGTAAATTGCCAAACTCATTCTATGAGGCCACCATCACCTAAATAACAAAACCAGACAAAGATGCCACATAAAAAGTAAACAACAGGCCAATATCACTGATGAATATAGATGCAAAAATCCTAAATAAAATTCTAGCAAACAGAATCCAACAACATATTTAAAAGATCATATATCATGACCAAGTGGGCTTTATCCCAGGGATGCAAGGATTCTTCAATATTCAGAAATCAATCAAAGTGATACACCACATTAACAAATTGAAAGATAAAAACCATATGATTATCTCAATAGATACAGAGAAAGCCTTTGACAAAATTCAACATCCATTTATGATAAAAAAAAAAAAAACTCTCCAGAAAGTAGGCATAGAAGGAACATATCTCAACATAATAAAAGCCATATATGATAAACCCAGAGCAAACATTATCATCAATGGTGAAAAATTGAAAGCATTTCCCCTAAAGTCAGGAACAGGACAAGGGTGCCCACTCTCACCACTACTATTCAACATAGTTTTGTAAGTTTTAGCCATAGCAATCAGCTAAAAAAAAAATAAAAGGAATAACAGGAATCCAGATTGGAAAATAATTAAAACACTCACTGTTTGCAGATGACATGATCCTCTACATAGAAAACCCTAAAGACACCACCAGGTAATTACTAGTGCTAATTAATGAATACAGTAAAGTTTCAAGATACAAAATTAACACATAGAAATCCCTTGCATTCCTATACAGTAACAATGAGAAAACAGAAAGAGAAATTAAGGAAACAATTCCATTCACCATTGCAGCAAAAGAATAAAACACTTAGGAATAAATCTACCTAAAGAAACAAAAAACTATATATAGAAAACTATAAAACACTGATGAAAGAAATCAAAGAGGACACAAATAGATGGAGAAATATTCCATGTTCACGGATTGGAAGAATCAATATAGTGAAAATGAGTGAATTACCCAAAGTAATGTATAGATTCAGTGCAATCTGTATCAAGCTACCAATGGTATTTTTCAGAGAAGTAGAACAAATGATTTCACAATTTGTATGGAAATACAAAAAAAACCTCGAATGGCCAAAGCAATCTCGAGAAAGAAGAATGGAACTGGAGGAATCAACCTGCCTGACTTCAGACTATACTACAAAGCTACAGTCATCAAGACAGTATGGTACTAGCACAAAGACAGAAATATAGATCAATGGAACAAAATAAAAAGCCCAGAGATAAATCCACACACCTATGGATACCTTATTTTTTACAAAGGAGGCAAGAATATACAATAGAGAAAAGACAATCTCTTTAACAAGTGTTTCTGGGGAAACTGGTCAACCACTTGTAAAAGAATGAAACTAGAATATTTTCTCGGAGAAGGCAATGGCACCCCACTCCAGTACTCTTGCCTGGAAAATCCCATGGACGGAGGAGCCTGGTGGGCTGCAGTCCATGGGGTCGCTGGGTCGGACACGACTGAGCGACTTCACTTTCACTTCTCACTTTCATGCATTGGAGAGGGAAATGGCAACCCACTCCAGTGTTCTTGCCTGGAGAATCCCAGGGACGGGGGAGCCTGGTGGGCTACCGTCTATGGGGTCACACAGAGTCGGACACGACTGAAGTGACTTAGCAGTAGCAGTAGAATATTTTCTAACACCATACACAAAAATAAACTCAAAATTGATTAAAGATTTAAATGTAAGACGAGAAACTATAAAACTCCTAGAGGAAAACATAGGCAAAACACTCTGACATAAATCATAGCAGGATCGTCTATGACCCACCTCCCAGAATAATGGAAATAAAAGCAAAAATAAACCAATGAGACCTAATTAAACTTAAAAGCTTTTGCACAACGAAGGAAACTATAAGCAAGGTCTAAAGACAACCTTCAGAATGGGAGAAAATGATAGCAAATGAAGCAACTAACAAAGAATTAATCTCCAAAATATACAAGCAGCTCCTGTAGCTCAATTCCAGAAAAATAAAGGACCCAATCAAAAAATGGGCCAAAGAACTAAACAGACACTTCTCCAAAGAATACATACACATGGCTAACAAACACATGAAAAGGTACTCAACATTACTCATTGTCAAAGAAATGCAAATCAAAACCACAACAAAATACCATCTCACACCTGTCAGGATGGCTGCTATCCAAATGTCTACAAACAATAAATGCTGGAGAGGGTGTGGAGAAAAGGGAACCCTCTTACACTGCTGGTGGGAATGCAAACTAGTACAGCCACTATGGAGAACAGTGTGGAGATTCCTTAAAAAACTGGAAATAGTACCACCATATGACCCAGCAATCCCACTGCTGGGCATACACACCAAGGAAACCAGAATTGAAAGAGACATGTGTACCCCAATGTTCATCGCAGCACTGTCTAAAATAGCCAGGACATGGAAGTAACCTAGATGTCCATTGGCAGATGAGTGGATAAGAAAGCTTTGATACACATACACAATGGAATATTACTCAGCTATTAAAAAAGAATGCATTTGAATCAGTTCTGATGAGGTGGATGAAACTGGAGCCTATTATACAGAGTGAAGTAAGCCAGAAAGAAAAACACCAATATAATGTACTAACACATTTATATGGAATTTAGAAAGATGATAATGATGACCCTATATGCGAGACAGCAAAAGAGACACAGATGTAAAAAACAGACTTTTGGACTCTGTGGTAGAAGGCAAAGGTGGGTTTATTTGAGAGAATAGCATTGAAACATGTATATTACCATATGTGAAGTAGGTTGCCAGTCCAGTTTTGATGCATGATACAGGGTTTTCAGGGCTGGAGCACTGGGATGACCCTGAGGGACATGGAACACATGTACACCCATGGCTGATCCATGTCAATGTTTGGCAAAAACCATTACGATATTTTAAAGTAATTAGTCTCCAATTAAAATAAATACATTAATTTTTTAAAAAAATAAAACAACCTAATTAATAAATGGGCCAGACCTTAATAGACATTTCATCAAAGAAGACATACAGATGGCCAATAAGCATATGAAAAGGTGCTTCAGAGGATATCATCAAGAAAATGCAAATTAAAATAACAATGAGCTACCACACCTATTCAGTTCAGTTCAGTTCAGTCGTTCAGTCATGTCCGACTCTTTGCCACCCCATGAATTGCAGCATGCCAGGCCTCCCTGTCCATCACCAACTCCCAGAGTTCACTCAGACTCACGTCCATCGAGTCAGTGATGCCATCCAGCCATCTCATCCTCAGTCATCCCCTTCTCCTCCTGTCCCCAATCCCTCCCAGCATCAGAGTCTTTTCCAATGAGTCAACTCTTCACATGAGGTGGCCAAAGTACTGGAGTTTCAGCTTTAGCATCATTCCTTCCAAAGAAATCCCAGGGCTGATCTCCTTCAGAATGGACTGGTTGGATCTCCTTGCAGTCCAAGGGACTCTCAAGAGTCTTCTCCAACACCACACTTCAAAAGCATCAATTCTTCGGCACTCAGCCTTCTTCACAGCCCAACTCTCACATCCATACATGACCACTGGAAAAACCATAGCCTTGACTAGACGGACCTTAGTCGGCAAAGTAATGTCTCTGCTTTTGAAAATACTATCTAGGTTGGTCATAACTTTTCTTCCAAGGAGTAAGCGTCTTCTAATTTCATGGCTGCAGTCACCATCTGCAGTGATTTAGAATGGCTAAAATCCAGAATATTGACAACATCAAAATTTTTTGAAATTGAGATACACTAGGATCTCTCATTCATTTCTGGTGAGACTATGAAATTGCACAGTCACTTTGGAAGTGTTTGGTGGTTTTTTATAAAACTAAACGCACTCTTACCAAACCATCTAGCAATCATGCTCCTTCATATCTACCCAAAGGAGTTGAAAACTTCTGTCCACAAAAGATCTGCAAGCGATTATCTGTAGCAGCTTTTTTCATAATTGTCAAAACTTGGAATATTGTTAAGTGCTAAAAAGAAATGATCTATCTAGACATGAAAAAATGTAGAGGAACTTTAAATACACATTACTAAGTGAAAGAAGCCGAGTCTTAAAAGGCTACATACTGTATAATTCATTTTGGAAGAGTCAAAACTATGGAGACAATAGAAACATCTATGGTTGCTCCAATACTTTGGCCACCTGATGCAAAGAGCCAACTCATTGGGAAAGACCTTGATGCTGGGAAAGATTGAAGGCACAAGGAGAAGAGGATGACAGAGGGTGAGATGGTTGGATGGCATCACTGACTCGATGGACTTGAATTTGAACAATCTCCAGGAGATGGTGAAGACAGGGAAGCATGCATGCAGTCTGTGGGGCCACAAAGAGTTGGACATGACTGAAAAACAACAAATGGTTGTCAAAGACTACCTGGGAGTAAGGGATGAATAGGTGAAGCACAAAGGATTCTTAGGGCAGTAAAACTACTCTGTACGATACTATATGGTGGATACATATGTTTATCTGAGCCCATATAATACACAATACCAAGAATAAGTCCTAACATGAACTATTGACTTTGAGTGACAGTGATTTGTCAATGTACATTCATCAGTTGTAACAAATGTACCATTCCTGTGGGGAATGTTCATAATAGGAAAATGTATGCATTTGTGGTAGCAGGGGGTATGTGGAAAATCTCTGTACCTTATGCTCAGTACTACTGTGAACCAAAACAGCTCTAAAAATAAAATAACTTCTATTAAAAAATTGGGAAGATAATTTTTTGATGGTAAAAGCTTACAAGGTATTATTATGTGTCTGATATATACAATCAACTGTTGTAAATCAACAATAAATATTTATATTATACAACAAATAACTTGGGAAAGAATATACATAAGCAAGTCATAAACGCTTGCCTGCAGCTTCAGACAGTAAAGAATCTGCCTGCAATGTGGGAGACCCAGGTTCGATCCCTGGGTTGGGAAGATCCTCTGGAGAAGGGAATGGCAACTCTCCCCAGTAGTCTCACCTGGAGAATTCCATGGACAGAAGAGCCTGGCAGACTATAGTCTATGGAGTTTCAGAGTTGGACACGACTGAGCGACTAACACTTTCACAATGAATGGTTAACAGACATGTAAAAGTTGATTTCAACTCTATTTGTCAGCAGACAATTACAAATTAAAATAGCAATGTACACTCGTTTAAAGTGCTATGATAGTAATGGATGAATGCCAGAAAGTTTGAGTAAACCAAATATTAGCAAATGAAAAACATATTAAACCTCATCCGAACTTGAGGGACATAGACTGATACCAATATTCTGCTGAGTAAATTGAATTAGTAAACATAAGCATACACAAAGTTTATCAATGAATCCCACTCTCAGATTAATATCCAAGACTAATCTATGCACTTACTCATAAAAGGTCTCATGTAAAGATACACATCACTGTACTCCTTGTGGAAGCACAATAATTTGCAACTTAGGTTTCCATTATTTGGGGAAGTAAGTAAAATTTAGTGCATACATACTTTAGAATACTACTGCACATCAATAAAAAATGATGACCTGAAGGGCAAATAGCAACATAATTGATCTTCAAAGTACATATTGGTATCTGGCAATATGAAACACTCAAGAAGTGGTCATTAAACTGAATGTTTTCAGAGTCATTTGTTGTGCTTATTTGATCTGTTGGTATGACATTAAAATAATAAATCAGTATTTGTACACAAAACAACAGCAACAATCTGTTCATATGCATGCAACACTAATAC
>SJYT01044659.1:81447-108225 GCA_006410635.1 Cephalophus harveyi | reverse complement strand
AAAAAAAAAAAAAAAAGCTGCCACATAGTGTGGTATTTTGGGTGGTTTTTTTTTTTTTTTTTTGGTTCTACATGATTCACCTAAACTAAATGATGGCTGTGAACAGAGCCCAGATTTTCTGACTATCAATGCCTGATGAAAAATGTGTCAAATCAGTATGTACTCTGATAGTGATTCCAACACTACAAAGTTAAAGAACTCCTTTTTTAAACCACTGACTATTTATCTTCCTGAAATATGAGCATAATTGATAATAAATGAGAAAAGTGATCCACAGATAGTGATAAACTTCCTGATGTAGCAGAATAGTTTTATACCTGGCTCAGGGCTTTGCACTTAGAGGCTGCATTCTGTCCAGCTTTTAGGTTCTGTGAACCAACCATAAAGGATATGAGTTTTCTATTCCATTTTCATAACTGCCACATTGTATCAATAGTTTTCAAGTAAAATTGCTATGATCTGTTAATGACCACAGACATCTGATTACACAGAACAAAAAGATTTAAATTTTTGTCATCTTATACTAATAATGGCTTCCCAGGTGGCTCACTGTTAAAGAATCTGCTTGCCAATGCAGGTGACACAGTAGATCTGGGTTTGATCCCTGGGTCAAGAAGATTCCCCAGAGTAGGAAATGGCAAACCACTCTAGTAATCTTGACTGGAAAATTCCATAGACAGAAGAGCCTGGCAGGCTACAATCCATGGGGTTACAAAGAGTTGGACATGACTGAGCATACACACACTATGCTAATATTAATAGTAAAGTGATGTCATACATATTTTTTTAAGGATTTTTTAATTTTTTATTTTGTACTGGGCATCAAGACGACCCCCTGGAGGAGGTAATGGCAACCCACTCTAGTAATCTTGCCTGAAGAATCCTATTGACAGAAGAGCCTGGTGGGCTACAGTCCAGAGGGTCACAAAGAGTCAGACACGACTGAACTGACTTAGCATGCATGCATGCATAGCCAATTAACAATGCTGTGATAGTTTCAGGTGAACAACAAAGGGACTCAGACATACATATACATATATCCGTTTTCCCCCAAACTCCACTCCCATCGAGGCTGCCACATAACATTGAGCAGAGATCCATGTACTAAACAGAGGCTGATTTGTGACAGGAATCCATACCTATAAGCTTATTTATCTTCATAACAAGCCAATTATGAAGAAATTAAAAGACACTTGCTCCTTGGAAGAAAAGTTATGACAAAGCTGTGCCATGCCATGCTTTGCTAAGTCACTTCAGTCGTGTCCCACTCTATGTGACCCTATGGATTGTAGTCCACCAGGTTCCTCTGTCCATGGGATTCTCCAGGCAAGAATACTGGAGTGGATTGCCATTCTCTTCTCCAGGGAATATTCCTGACCCAGGGATCAAACTAGCACCTCTTACATCTAACCTGCATTGGCAGGTGAGTTTTTTACCACTAGCACCACCTGAAGGCAATGGCAATCCACTCCAGTACTCTTGCCTGGAAAATCCCATGGATGGAGGAACCTGGGTGTCTGCAGTCCATGGGGTCAACCAGAGTCGGACACAACTGAAGTGACTTAGCAGCAGCAGCACCACCTGACAAACCTAGACAGCATATTAAAAAGCAAAGACATCACGTTGCCAACAAAGGTCCATATAGTCAAAGCTATCATTTTTCCAGTAGTCATGTATGGATGTGAGAGCTGGACTGTAAAAAAGGCAGAGTGCCAAAGAACTGGTGCTTTCGAACTGTAGTGCTGGAGAAGACTCCTGAGAGTCCCTTGGACAACAAGGAGATCAAACCAGTCAATCCTAAAGGAAATCAACCCTGAATATTCATTGGAACGACTGATGCTGAAGCTGAAGCTCCAATAGTTTGGCCACCTGATGTGAAGAGCTGACTCATTGGAAAAGACCCTGATACTGGGAAAGATTGTGGGCAGGAGGAGAAGGGGACAACAGAGGATAAGATGGTTGGATGGCATCACCAATTCAGTGAATAGACATGAGTTTGAGCAAACTTCAGGAGATAGTGAAGGACAGGGAAGCCTGTATAAAACATCATCTGGGAATTCCCTGGTGGTATAATAGATAAGAATCTGCCTGCCAATGCAGGAGAAATGACTTCGATCCCTGGTCCAGGAAGATTCTACATGCTGCAGAGCAACTAAGCCTGTGGGTCACAACTACTGAGCTCACACTCTAGGGTCTCTGAACTGCAGCTACTGACCCCACGTGGTGCAACTACTAAAGTCCATGTAGTTGGAGCCTTTGCTCCACAACAAGAGAAGCCAGTGCAATGAGAAGCCCATGGATCACAATGAAGAGTAGCCCCCACTTGCTGCAACTAGAGAAGTCCCACATGCAGCAATGAAGACCCAGTACAACCATAAATAAATAAAGAATACTTTAAAAAAATCATCTAACCATGCTTTCTCTCTGAATTTTTGAGTGTGAAGAAAGAGTTAAAATAGAATTGGTCCTATATGTTTACATCAGCTTCTGGTTTTCTTAGTCCTACAAAATGCTTTTCCTAGTACAGCCACTATGGAGAACAGTGTGGAGATTCCTTAAAAAACTGCAAATAGAACTGCCTTATGACCCAGCAATCCCACTGCTGGGCATACACACCGAGGAAACCAGAATTGAAAGAGACACATGTACCCCAATGTTCATTGCAGCACTGTTTATAATAGCCAGGACATGGAAACAACCTAGATGTCCATCAGCAGATGAATGGATAAGAAAGCTGTGGTACATATACACAATGGAGTATTACTCATTTAAAAAAAAAAAAAATAAATAAATAAATATGTTCAAAAAAAAAAAAAAACAAAATGCTTCAATATGGATAAATTTTCAATCTCATTCTGAGTTTTTCCTAAATCTGTTGCATGCTTATGGAACTCAATCTGTTCTCTAAAAAAAAAAAAAAATTATTATGGCATGATTGACATACACAAATGTGTACATATTTAATGTATACAACTTGATGCATTTGGAGATAAATATACATCCATGACAGAGAAGGCAATGGCACCCCATTCCAGTGTTCTTGCCTGGAGAATCCCAGGGACAGTGGATCCTGGTGGGCTGCCGTCTATGGCATCACACAGTGTCGAACACGACTGAAGCGACTTAGCAGCAGCAGCATACATCCATGAAATTCTCACCAGTCTACACTATAAGGATATATATCACCTTTAGAGGTTCCTCTCACCCTCTTTATTATCTTTTGTGGTAAGAACACAATGTATTAAGATCTACTTTCTTAGCAAAAGTTTAAGTATACAATATAGTTTAAGAATTATATTGTATGGTATATCTCTCAGATTTGTTCATCTTTCATAAAAGAAGTTTTGTACCCTGTGACTAATACATCTCTATATCCTTTTCCCACCATAACCTGACAACCACCATCCTACTCTCTGCTTCAGTGAGTATGGCTATTTTAGATTCTTCATATGAGTGGTTTCATATAGTATTGTAATTCTGTGTCTGGCTTATTTCACTTATTATAATGGTTTTCAGGTTCATCCATGTTTTCACAAATGGCAGGATTTCCTTCTTTTATATAGTCCTATACACAGCAATGATATTGGTGGATCATGTGGTAGTTTGTTTCTTAAGGAACTTTCATATCTTTTTCCATAGCATCTGCACCATTTTGCATTCCCACCAATAGGGTACAAGGGTTCCCTTTTCTCTGCATCCTTACCAACAGTTTTATCTTTTATTCTGTTGATAAGATTTTATTTTCTGCTTAGCCATGCTAATTGATAAGAGATATCTTACTGTGGTTTTGATTTTCAGTTCCCTAATGATTGCTGATATTGCCTATCTTTTCATACACCTGTTGGCCATTTGGGTGTCTTCTTTGGAGAAATGTCTATTCGGTTTCTTTGCTTATATTTTATCAGGTTATTATTGTTATTGATTGAAATGAATTCCTTATATATCTTAGATATTAACCCTTTTTCTGATATGTGGTTTGTAAATATGTTCTCCCATTCTGTAGGCCTGCCTTTTCTTTTTTTTTTTTTCTGTGCAGAAGCTCTTCAGTTCAAGGTAGTTCCACTTTCCTTTTCCTCCTGCTGCTGTTGTTTTAGTGTCATATCCAAGAAATTATTGCCAAGACCAATGTCAAGAATCTTTTCCCCTGTTTTCTTCTAGAAGTTTTACAGTTTCAGGTTTATGTTTAAATCTTTAATCTATATTGAGTTATTTTCAATGTACGGTATAAAATAAGTGCCAATTCGACTCTTTTGCTTGTGAATATTCAGCTTTCCCAACATAATTTGTTGAAAAGACTATCTTTCCCCATGATATATACTTGGCCCTTTTCAAAGACCAGTTTACTCTACATAGGTAGGTTTATATCAGGGCTCTGGATTCAGTTAAATTGGTCTTGATGCCTATTTTTATGTTAGTACCACATTGCTTGGGGGAAGGAAATGGCAACCCACTCCAGTATTCTTGCCTGGAAAATCCCATGGACAGAGAAGCCTGACAGGTTGTAGTTTATGGGGTCACAAAGAGTTGGGCATGACTAAGCAACTTCACTTCACTTCACCACATTGTTTTGATTACTGTAGATTTGTAATATATTTTAAAAGCAAGGCGTGTGGTGACTCCAACTTTGTTTACTTGCTCAAAATTGTTTTGATTGTTTAAAGTCTTTTGTGATTCCATCTGAATTTTAGAATTTTTTTTCTATTTCTATAAGAAGTGCCATTGGAATTTTGATGGGGATTGAACTTAATATTTATATCACTTTGGGCAGTATGACTTTTAACAATATTAATTTTTCCAGTTCATGGACATGAGGTGTCTTTCCATCTCTTTGTGTCTGCTTTCATTTCTTTCATTTGTGTTTTATGGTGTCAGTGCACAAGTCTTTCACTTCCTTGGTTAAATTTATTCCTTTTTATGCTACTATAGATTTGGTTGTTTTCTTAATTTTGTTTTCAGATAGTTTATTGCTGGTGTATAGAAATACAAGTGATTTTTATGTGTTGATTTTGTATCATGCAATTTTACTGAATCAATTTATTAATCATATGTCTGTGCAAACACACACAGTCTTTAGGATTTTCTACATATAAGATCATGTCATTGACAGAGATAATTTTACTTGTTCCTTTCAATTTAGAGCATCAATCTGTCCTTCTTATCTTCTGAATACTGTTGTTTTATTAGGTCATAGTTAAATATTTATCTGTTTCTATAAAGCTAATTTAATCCTCACAGCAACCCTAGCAGGGAGGTTCATTATCTCCACTTTACACTTGAAAAAGCTGAGGCATAGGAAAAATAACTTTCCCATTGCATACAGTGAGTAATAGAAAATTTAGATTCAAATATAATCAATTGCCTCCAGAACTTGCTAAGTCAATGCATGATCAGGTATTATTATAAATTATAATTTCTACATTATAAACTTATCTTAATTAAAACATTTTGGTATTTGTACAGGACTTGTCAAGTTTATCAAGATGTGTATAAGAGACAGCAGCAATCCCACTACTGGGCATACACACCGAGGAAACCAGAATTGAAAGAGACACATGTACCCCATTGTTCATTGCAGCACTGTTTATAATAGCCAGGACATGGAAATAAATTATGTTTATTTCTAAGACCAAGTATTCAAAAACTTAAAATACAAATAGGTTAAAGACTCAAATATTTAAAAATTCATATGAGTTCAATGCATATGACAGGTTTATCTCCTTTAATTACAAAAAGTATTCCTAAATAAGATGCAAAAATTGAGTCAGAGACTGATGAATCTAACTATGTTAAATTTAAGATCTTATTTTTAACAAAAAAATAACAATAAGTTTAAAAAGACAAGTGATGGACCTGAAGAAAGTATTTGAGACACGCATAATGAACAAAAACATTCTTATCAAGAAAAACTTACAAACTACCAACTGAGGAGACATGCAAATAACAAAGGCAGTGGATATTTATAGAGGATGAAAATTGTCATAAAAAAAATGCTCAGCTTTATCAGTAATCAGGGAAATGAAATTTCCAGGTCAAGAGATACAATTTTTAATCCATCAACTGGCAAAAAATTATATAATTTGATCATCTAAAACATTTAGCAAAAGTAGAAGAAACAGATTATGATATCTGACCCATTTCTAAAACCTGTCTAAGGAATTCCCTGGTGGTCCAGTGGTTGGGACTCCATACTTGCACTGTTGACAGCTCTGGTTTGATTTCTGGTCAGGGAACTAGATTCCCACGTGCTGCAAGGTGCAGTCAGAAGGCAAAAAAAAAAAAAAAAAACTGTCTATACTATATCTTTAAAATTTTCCAAACTTGTCCACTTCTCTTCATTTTCACTATATCCACCCTAGGCTAAATTATCAACATATCTCACCAGGGTGTGGGCTACATAACATCCTACAGACAAGTATCCTATTTGCTTCTCTAATATCTCAACAAGTCATTCACTATTTAGGATCCAAAGTAATCATTTTTAAAAACACATCAACATCACTCCCTTTCCTTAAATTCTTTGAATGACTTTATTTTATTTAGGAAAAAAAAAAAGTCAAACCCTTTTATCTGTTTTTCATGGTCCTATGGAATCTATAGCCTGTCTCCTTTCTCAACTTCATCTAATACTACCCTTATCCTTGCAGATTATGTCTCAAAAAACACTGGATTTTCTCTTTCTAGAACAAGCCAAGTTTGTCTCAATCTCAGGGTCTAGGTATCTTCTGTTTCCTTTGTCAAGAATGATATCTTTTTTGTTCTTATTTGGTTTCTGGCTCAAATGTCATTTCCTAAACTAGGTCTTCTCTAAACACTTTGTATAATATTAATCCCCATCACTGCTATCCATATTATATCACTATTATGAACTGATGTAATACAAATTATATATTGATTTGCTTATTTTATAACAAATATATGAGTTCTAAAAAGATGTGTATAAGAGACAGTATTTCACCAATGTTCACAACAATGAAGTATTTAAGGAAAATTTGAATTTTAATTAGGCAAAAAATAGCTTAAAAATATAACATATGTGCAATAAATGTGTCTCAACTCTAGACATTCCAGGCTCTTTTGTTGACTAGAATGGCTACTCCATTTCTTCTAAGGGATTCTTGCCCACAGTAGTAGATATAATGGTCACCTGAGTTAAATTCATCCATTCCAGTCCATTTTAGTTCATTGATCCCTAAAATGTCAATGTTCAGTCTTGCCATCTCCTGTTTGATCACTTACAATTTACCTTGATTCATGGACCTAACATTCCAGGTTCCTATGCAGTACTGTTCTTTACAGCATTGGATATTACTTCCATCACCAGTCACATCCACAGCTGGGTGATGTATTTTCTTTGGCTCCATCTCTTCATTCTTTCTGGAATTACTACAAACAAAGCCAATGGAGGTCATCGAATTCCAGTTGAGCTTTTTCAAATCCTAAAAGACGAGGCTGTGAAAGTGCTGCGCTCAGTATGAGAGCAAATTTGGAAAACTCAGCAGTGGTCACAGGACTGGGAAAGGTCAGCTTTCAGCGAATCCCAAAGACAGGCAATGCCAAAGAATGCTCAGACTATCACACAATGGCACTCATCTCACATGCTTGCAAAGTAATGCTCAAGATTCTCCAAGCCAGGCTTCAACATACATGAACCATGAACTTCCAGATGTTCAAGCTGGATTTAGAAAAGGCAGAGGAACCAGAGATCAATTTGCCAACATTTGTTGGATCATCAAAAAAGCAAGAGAGTCCCCAAAAAACATCTGTTTCTGCTTTATTGACTGTGCCAAAGCCTTTGACTGTGTGGATCACAGCAAACTGTGGAAAATTTTGAAAGAGATGGGAATACCAGACCACCTTACCTGCCTCCTGAGAAATCTGTATACAGGTCAAGAAGTAACAGTTAGAAATGGACATGGACCAACAGACTGGTTCCAAATCAGGAAAGGAGTACGTCAAGGCTGTATATTGTCACCTTGTTTATTTAATTTATATGCAGAGTACATCATGAGAAATGGCGGACTGGATGAAACATAAGCTGGAATCAAGATTGCCGGGAAAAATAGCAATAACCTCAGGTATGCAGATGACACCACCCTTAGGGCAGAAGGCAAAGAACTAAAGAGCCTCTTGATGAAACTTAAAAAAGAGAGTGAAAAAGTTGGCTTAAAACTCAACATTCAGAAAACTAAGATCATGGCATATGGTCCCATCACTTCATGGGAAATAGATGGGGAAACAATGGAAACAGTGAGAGACTTTATTTCTGGGGACTCCAGAATCACTGCAGATGGTGACTGCAGCTATGAAATTAAAAGATGCTTGCTCCTTGGAAGAAAAGCTATGACCAATCTAGACAGCATATTAAAAAACAGAAACATTACTTTACCAGCAAAGGTCCATCTAGTCAAAGTTATGGTTTTTTCAGTAGTCACATATGGATGTGCGAGTTGGACTATAAAGAAAGCTGAACGCTGAAGAATTGATGCTTTTGAACTGTGGTGTTGGAGAAGACTCTTGAGAGTCCCTTGGACTGTAAGGAGATCCAACCAGTCAATCCCAAAGGCAATCAGTCCTGGATATTCATTGGAAGGACTGATCCTGAAGTTGAAACTCCAATACTTTGGCCACCTGATGCAAAGATCTGACTCATTGGAAAAAATACTGATGCTGGGAAAGATTGAAGGCGGGAGGAGAAGGGGATGACAGGATGAGATAGTTGGATGGCATCACCGACTCAATGGACATGAGTTTGAGTAAGCTTTTGGAGTTGGTGATGGACAGGGAAGCCTGGCGTGCTGTAGTCCATGGGGTCACGAAGAGTCGGACATGACTGAGTGACTGAACTGAGCTAGCCATTCCATTTGCATTCTAGTCAATAGAAAGGTGTATGGAATTGAGGAAGGATCTGTCCCCTCCCTTAAATGATACTTATTGAAAATCACATGTAATACTTTTGTTTATATCCTATTGGCCAGAAGCTAATAATATGACCATACTTGACAGCAAGGGAGTCTGAAATGTGTCATTATTTTTCAGATGGACAATGCCCAGCTAATGACAAAAAATGTGTTTTGTTAAGGGCAAAAGGGTGGTATGTTTGGGACAACAATTGACCATCTCTACCACAGAACCATTTTAAAATAAGCCTGTGTATTGTGATTTTCTATGTAACATGAGAAATCTGGGGCCTGGGCAAGGGGTGAGTGCACAGGCTTATCGTATGTGAAAGCAAATGAAGAGTTCACTGAAGGACATCCATAATAAAGGATGGTTTCAGGAGTGTGGGGGTGTGCACCCTATATCATACAGTGTCATGACATCAGAAGGACTCCCTAATTAGTTTAATGCTCTCATGTCACCATCATGAAACTCCTAACTTTTAAATACTGGCATCCACAATTTTTAGTACCGGCACCCACAAATTAATTAGCTGATCTTGTCAAATGACACATATTTGCTCCTTAGAGTTTAGCTGGTATGTATGTGATTCAGAACTTGAATTTACTTCAATTATTCACTTCACTTAGATTATAGAAATATCTTTTCTATAAAAATAACGTGAGTTAAGGGCCAAATATATTGCAGTAAGGAAACTTCAAATGACAGCATGAAGTTAATAACTGAAGCAATACAAGCCCTGAGGGGATCTTGTAAGGGAGCAAAGAGCAAAAACACAATGCCAGTAGAGTGAAAACAAATACATGACAGTGCTTAATGGACTTCTACCAAAACATCTTCCCTAAGAATAAAGCTGAAATTGCCTGTCTTAAAGCAGGGCAATTACTCAAAGGTAGAACCACAACTCTTCCCAGCCAGGAAATGAGTTTCCAAGTTTTCTTGCAAAAGAAACTTTGTAATATTTGTTTTTGTCAAATATCTCACCCAAATCCTTTGCTTCCTTCTCTTTTATTTTGATGGTCTTGTCATCAGGCTCTCCCTCTCATCCTGCATCTTAATTGAGCAGAGATGGCAGAGAAGACTATACACTTTGTAACTATACCTTTCACTTGACTGATGTTTCATTTGCAAGTGATTGAGTGGACTTATTTCTTCTTCCTTACCTTTCATTACCTGCTGCTGCTGCTAAGTCACTTCAGTCGTGTCTGACTCTGTGTGACCCCATAGAGGGCAGCCTACCAGGCTTCCCTGTCCCTGGGATTCTCCAGGCAAGAACATTGGAGTGGGTTGCCATTTCCTTCTCCAATGCATGAAAGTGAAAAGTGAAAGTGAAGTCGCTCAGTCATGTCCGACTCTTCGTGACCCCATGGACTGCAGCCCACCAGGCTCCTCTGCCCATGGGATGTTCCAGGCAAGAGTACTGGAGTGGGGTGCCATTGCCTTCTCCGTTTCATTACCTAATTTCTAGCTTTTGATTCTCTGCCATTTCCTTCTCCAATGCATGAAAGTGAAAAGTGAAAGTGAAGTCGCTCAGTCATGTCCGACTCTTCGTGACCCCATGGACTGCAGCCCACCAGGCTCCTCTGCCCATGGGATGTTCCAGGCAAGAGTACTGGAGTGGGGTGCCATTGCCTTCTCCGTTTCATTACCTAATTTCTAGCTTTTGATTCTCTTGGGAAGAATGTACGTTATGAACTAGATTTTGGATTTAATCCAGAGTGACCTCAGAATTTTAAAACTAGAAGTTTACCTTTTAGTTAAAGATTGGGTAACTTTGATTAACTTGAATACTCTGAGTATCTAAAAATAGTTACTAGTTGTAAATCTTTCTTTAAAAATTAGAAATGAAATTTTCAATAGATATATATGCTTATATATAAGGAAATGACAGCCCACTCCAGTATTCTTGCCTGGAGAATTTCATGGGCAAAGGAGCCTGGCAGGCTACAGTCCATGGGATCACAAAGAGTTGGACACTACTGAGCGACTAACACATATATGCTTATACAAACAATACTATTACAATAACTAAAACAATAATAAATGCATATTGAGGTAGACTTTGAGCTAAGTGCACCTAAAACCCTAGGGTAAGTATTAGTACCATCCTTAATTTTCATATTAAGTAACTAAGACTCATGTAAAGATATCACATAGCATGCTTAAGGCCATAATAAATTCCAAAACTCAAAAGAGAAACTCAGATACATACTTTTATATAAATAAAGGGAGAGGCTGTATGTCACCATCAAATAGAGTGTAGAATATTTTCTCTTCACATGACAGGTGCTCAAGTAATACATGTTGAATTGGGACCATACTATACAAAAATTCTGGAGAAACCATTCACATTTTTGCCAAGAGAAGTGCAATGCAACAGCTATATGGAACACTGAATTTTAGGAGTAAGTCATAGAAGAAGGCCACCTGACACCTAAGAATATCAACCCACATTGTGGGTTAAGTAAATAAAAAATAAGGTTCTATTGTGTCTAAGGAAACATTGAGATTTATTTATCACAGCACCTATTTGTATGTTATCTATTACAGAACAATATATTTAATTTTTATTCAATTGAGAGTAAACTCTGAGACTCAGTAAAGCTATACTCAAAAGAAAACCAAAAGCCGTAAATTAATTTATTAGAAGAAACACTGAAAATAGATGAGAGACTTCTTTGGTGGACCAGTGGTAAAGAATCTGTCTTGTAACGCAGGGGATACGGGTTGGATCCCTGGTTGGGGAACTAGGACCCCACATACCATGGAGCAACTAAACCTGCACACCATAAACACTGAGCCACCCCGAAGCCAATGCACTCTGGAGCCCATGATCCACAACTACTGAGCCCACATGACACAACCAGAAAACCCATGCGCTACATGGTAAAAATCCAACATGACACAATTAAGACCTGACACCACCAAATTTTTAAAAATATATGAAAAAAAAATTGAAGAAATGACAAAAGCATCCATTTAAAGTAGATAGAAACAGAACAACAAAATAAACCATTACAAATTGAAACATAATAATAAATATGGAATAAGATGAAACAACAACCAAGATGCACAGTATTCATAACGTACACCTCAGTGACATTAAGTACATTCATATTGTTGTACAATCATCACCACCACCTTCCCAGGCTGAAATGTTGTACCTATTAAACAACAACTCCTTATTGCCTCCTCCCCTAGGCCCTAATAACCACTATTCTTTGTCTATGAATAATACTGTTATGAACACAGCTGTAAAACTGTGTTCCTACTTTCAGTTCTGTGGAATATATATCCAGTACTGGAACTACTGGGTGGTATGATAATTCTATGTACCATAAGTTGCTTTTAAAAGTCCAGTAAACAGTTAAAGCTCTAAGGAAAGTAGATAGAAGATAAAATTAATATTAGGGAGGAGAAGGGAAATATAATTTTTGTATAGGCTAAACTTTATAAATATTAGAAAGAAATAAAATGAAAATTATTTATAATCAATACGACTGTTTCTTTAGAGCATTCAAGTAAATGAACTGAAAAAAAAATTAGACCTACAAGGAGATCAAGTAGTTAACCAAATAAAAATCTACATGTAAAAATTAATAATATTGCTTTATAATGTCAGTAACCATTTTGAAAATGTCATGAAAGTGATCCCATTTCCAATTCTAACAAATACATAAAATATATTAGGAATTTTAACTTATACCAGAATAAATGAAAACAAGCACATGATTCTGGTTAGGAAGACACAATATTGTACACAGCTTATACAATGTATGTGAAAGATAGTTTAAATGAAAATAGCTAAGAAGGAGGAAGGGAATTAAGAAGGAAGAAATTACCTGTGAAAACAGACTGCTGCTGTTGCTGCTGCTGCTGCTAAGTCACTTACCAGTCATGTCTGACTCTGTGCAACCCTGTAGACAGCAGCCCACCAGGCTCTGCCATCCCTGGGATTCTCCAGGCAAGAACACTGGAGTGGGTTGTTATTTCCTTCTGAAAAGTGGGTTGCCTTTCTGAAAAGTGAAAGTGAAGTCGCTGAGTTNGTTGCTGCTGCTGCTGCTAAGTCACTTACCAGTCATGTCTGACTCTGTGCAACCCTGTAGACAGCAGCCCACCAGGCTCTGCCATCCCTGGGATTCTCCAGGCAAGAACACTGGAGTGGGTTGTTATTTCCTTCTGAAAAGTGGGTTGCCTTTCTGAAAAGTGAAAGTGAAGTCGCTGAGTTGTGTCTGACTCTTTGCAACCCCATGGACTGCAGCCTACCAGGCTCTTCTGTCCATGGGATTTTCCAGGCAAGAGTACTGGAGTGGGTTGCCATTGCCTTCTCCAGTGAAAATAGACTGCATCAAGTTGTTAAAGAGGGTGATATAATAATGACTTAGATAATAGAACATAGTAAGAGATTCCATAAACAGATCAACATATGTCTGGAAAGTGAGTATAGTGTAAAGGTACAAAGGAATTTGTTAATAACTATTGCTGGGGCTACTGCTATAAATTTATAGGGGGAAAAGCAAATACACATATGCATTTCAAATGAACAGAACACCTAGACTTGAAATAATAAGTTAGAGATTGAAAAAATAGAGAAACAACATTGATTTTAAAGATTGTGAACAGGTTAGGGAAGGACTTCTTGAGATACAAAAAGCAAAGAAACACAAAGGAAACTTCTGACAGTTCTTTCTATATGCAATTGTGGGGACAGAGCAAATTAGCCAAGGTGGCATGTTCAGGCTCTCTCGCCCCATGTTTTGTAAATAATGACTATGTAACAGCTGAGATCATTTATAGCACTGCACATGTGCATCACAAGGAACTCGCTTGGACAGGGGCTGCTGTATGCACTATACCTGTATGAGCTGCACTGTGAAAACCCTGGTTGCTGTTTCATTGGGGCTACACTGGAAGAGCATCAAAGTCGTGTTATATGAAGTTAAGTTATGGCTATGTGATGGCTGTGTTACGGTTATTTTATACCTGTTGTGGCAGCCAGGAGAGAGGCTTTGTTATTGCTGCTGTGCCAGCCAGGAGAGAGGCTGTGTTACGGCTGCCATGCCAGCCAGGAGAGAATAAGTGTGTCTGCAGTTCCTACAGCTCCTTGAGTCTTCTTCCAGCCTCTTAGCTTATGCCTTGAGCACCCTAGGTTTGGCAAACAATGTGAACAGTGATACAACTGGCATCATGAACAGGATCAGTGATACAGAAAGCAAAAAATATTATTGTTCCATATGGAAAAATGAATGACAAATTCAGAGAAAATACTTGCAGATGTGTTTTATATAATAATAATAAATATCTTACAAATAAAGAAAACAGAGATAAACAACTACAGATTAGAGAAGAGTCAGCATGAATGTTCAAGTCACAAGTATAAAAATGGTGGTGAAACAAATATAAATAATAATTCTCATATGAGGAAAGCACAAAATAACTTTGAGAAGAGTGTACTCTGGAATGGTAGCATGAGTTTTTGTTTTTGTTTTTTACTCTATGGCTTAAAACTCAACATTCAAAAAACGAAGATCATGACCTCTGGTCCCATCATTTCATGACAAACAGAAGGGGAAAAAAGTGGAAGCAGTAACAGATTTTCTTTTCTTGGTTGCTTAAAAGATTTTGTTCCTTAGTAGGAAAGCCATGAGAAATCTAGACAGCATCTTAAAAAATAGAGATATCATTTTGCCAACAAAGGTCAGTATAGTCAAAGCTATGGTTTATCCAGTAGTCATGTACAGATGTGAGAGTTGGACCATAAAGAAGGCTGAGCATCAAAGAATTGATGCTTTTGAATTGTGGTATTGGAAAACACTCTTGAGAGACCCTTGGACTTCAAAGAGATCTAACCAGCCAATCCTAAAGAAAATCAGCCCTGAATATGCATTGGAAGGACTGAATTGTTAAAAATTTCCTAAATTTGATTTTAAATGTACACATCCAAGAAGATCAACAAATTATAAGCAGAATAAAAACAAAGACATCCACCCTCATAAGTCATTATCAAGATATGTAAAGACAAAGAGAAAATCTTGGTATTTTTTTTACTGAAGTATAGTGGATTTACAATAATAAATTTGTTTCAGATATACAGTATAATGATTCAATATTTTTTACAATTTGTATTCTATTAAAAGTTATTAAAAGATAATGGCTGTAATTCCCTGTGCTTACACCCCCCTCCCTTCATGCTTCTGCTCATTGGTAACAACTAGTTTGTTTTCTACATCTACGAGTTTGCTTTTTTTTTGCTATTTACATTTATTTGTACTCTTTTTCTGGAGAAGGAAATGGCAACCCACCCCAGTATTCTTGCCTGGAGAATCCCCTGGACAGAGGAGCCTGGTGAGCCACAGTCCACAGGGTCGCAAAGAGTTGGACACAACTGAAGCAACTTAGCATGAGCACACATGTACTCTCTTTCAGATTCCAAGTCTGAGGGATATAGACTAATTGTGTTGTCATTTTCCTTGATGTACAGAATGAATTCCTTAAGAAAAAGACCGAATTAGAAAGGAAAAATTCAATACCTGAAATATAAAATATCCTATAAGGGAAAAATAGCAGACTAATTGACATAGAAGAATATATACATTATCTGGAGATAGAATAATGGAAATCACCAAGTAGATGGCAAAAATAAATACAAATTTAAAAATACTAAAACATTTAGAGATTTTTAAGAACATTCAGTTCAGTTCAGTTCAGTCACTCAGTCGTGTCCAACTCTTTGTGACCCCAAGAACTGCAGCACACCAGGCCTCCCTGTCCATCACCAACTCCCAGAGTCCACCCAAACCTTTGTCCATTGAGTCAGTGATGCCATCCAACCATCTCCTTGCAGTCCAAGGGATTCTCAAGAGTCTTCTCCAGCACCACAGTTCAAAAGCATCAATTCTTTAGTGTTCAGCTTTCTTTATAGTCCAACTCTCACATCCATACATGACTATTGGAAAAACCATAGCCTTGACTAGACAGACCTTTGTTGACAAAGTAATGTCTCTGCTTTTTAATATGGTGTCCAGGTTGGTCATAACTTTCCTTCCAAGGAGTAAGTGTCTTTTAATTTCATGGCTGTAATCACTATCTGCAATGATTTTGGAGCACAGAAAAATAAAGTCTGATACTGTTTGCACTGTTTCCCCATCTATTTCCCATGAAGTGATGGGACCAGATGGCATGATCTTTTTTCCACTCTCCTCTTTCACTTTCATCAAGAGGCTCTTTAGTTCTTCCTCACTTTTTGCCATAAAGGTGCTGTCATCTGCATATCTGAGGTTACTGATATTTCTCCCAGCAATCTTGATTCCAGCTTGTGCTTCTACCAGTCCAGCGTTTCTCATGATGTACTCTGCATAGAAGTTAAATAAGCAGGGTGACAATATACAGCCTTGATGTACCCCTTTCCCTATTTGGAACCAGTCTGTTGGTCCATATCCAGTTCTAATTGTTGCTTTCTGACCTGCATACAGGTTTCTCAAGAGGCAGGTTAGTGGTCTGGTATTCCCATTTCTTCCAGAATTTTCCATAGTTTATTGTGATCCACACAGTCAAAGGCTTTGGCATAGTCAACAAAACAGAAATAGATGTTTTTCTGGAACTCTCTTGCTTTTTTGATGATCCAGTGGATTTGGCAGTTTGATCTCTGGTTCCTCTGCCTTTTCTAAAACCAGTTTGAACATCTGGAAGCTCACAGTTCACGTATTGCTGAAGCCTGGCTTGGAGAATTTTGAGTATTACTTTACTAACATGTGAGATGGGAACATTAAGAATACCAACATTCATATTATTAAGCTACCAGAAGGAAAAGAAAGAGAAGGGGTTAAAAATATATTTGAGGAAATTGTAGCTACAAACTACTCAAACCTGAAGAAAGAAACAGAAGCATGGAGGACTGAAAATGGGATGAACATATACAGATCCAGACCAAAACACATAATGAAAATGGAAAAATTTAAAGAGAGAATTTAGAAGGCAGCAGGAGAAATACCAAGGGTCATACACAAGGAAACCTCCATAAGACTATCAGCTGACTTTTTGGCAGAAACTTTTTAGGCCAGAAGGGAGTGGCATGATATATACAAAGCACTAAAAGGGAAATACCTATAATCTAGGATACTTTACCCAGAAATATCATTTAGAATAGAAACAGAAATAACTTATCAGAGAAACAAACACTTAAAGAGTTCATCAATACTAAGCCTACGCTGAAAGAAATGTTAAAGAGAGTCTTCTCTAAATGTAAAAGAAGTGAGAATCTTTAGGAAAGGGAAAATTCAACTAGGAAAACCAAACGTATAATAAGGACTAAGGATTAAGCACTCAGTCAATACAAAGATTAAAAGACAAAAAATAAATAAACTGTAAAAGCAAATAAAACTACAGTAAACAGTTAAGGAGTAAGCTTGAAATGTAAAATATGACATCAAAATCACAAAATGTGCGAGAAAAGAGTTAAAAATGTGATCATTTAGAATGTATTTGAACTTAAATCACTACTAGTATAAAACAAGTTGAAGTAATTTTGGTTCAACATATACGAACCCATGGTAAGCACAACAAAAACCTCCAATAGAAACACAAAAACTCAAAAGAAACAAACATAAGCATACTGTAAAAGAAAATCATCCAACCACAAAAGTAAAAAACAAATGTAGAAACAAGCAGAGAAGAACTACAGAAATAATCAGAAAACAAGCTATAAAATGGCAATAAGTACATGAAATTGAAAGTCGCTCAGTCATGTCCAACTCTTTGTGACTTCATGGACTATAGAGTTCATGGAATTCTCCAGGCCAAAATACTGGAGTGGGTAGCCTTTCCCTTCTCCAGAGGATCTTCCCAACCCAAGCATCAAATCCAGGTCTCCCACATTCCAGACATATTCTTTGCCAGCTGAGCCACAAGGGAATCCCAAGAATACTGGAGTTCATACCTATCAATTATTTTAAATGCTAATGAACTAAATGCTCCAATCAAAAGACATATGGTAGCTGACTGAATTAAAAAAAAAAAAAAACAAGATCCACCTATCTGCTGTGTACAAGAGGCTCATTTCAGACCTAAAGACACACACAGACTGAAAGTGAGGGGATGGAAAAGGATATTTCCTGTAAATGGAAGCTACAAGAAAGCAGAAGTAGCAATACTCAGACAAAATAGACTTTAAAAGAAAGAGAAAATCTTGGAAGAAGGAGGGGGTGGGGGGGAATGACACTTTACCTACTAGGGAAACATAAAATATTAATAGCCAACTTTTCATTTAAAAAATATGGGGGCTAGAAGTCAGTGAGATTACAATGTACTAAGAGAAAAATAAACTCTCAACAAAAAACCATAATTCTAGCAAAACCATCTTTCAAAAATTAAGAGGAGGTAAAGCTTATTTAACTTATATGCAGAGTACGTCATGAGAAACACTGGACTGGAAGAAACACAAGCTGGAATCAAGACTGCCGGGAGAAATATCAATAACCTCAGATATGTAGATGACACCACCCTTATGGCAGAAAGTGAAGAGGAACTAAAAAGCCTCTTGATGAAAGTGAAAGAGGAGAGTGAAAAAGTTGGCTTAAAGCTCAACATTCAGAAAACAAAGATCATGGCATCCAGTCCCATCACTTCATGGGAAATAGATGGGGAAACAGTGTCAGACTTAATTTTGGGGTGGCTCCAAAATCACTACAGATGGTGACTGCAGCAATTAAATTAAAAGACAACAATGAAATTAAAAGATGCTTACTCCTTGGAAGAAAAGTTATCACCAACCTAGACAGCATATTCAAAAGCAGAGACATTACTTTGCCAACTAAGGTCTGTCTAGTCAAGGCTATGGTTTTTCCGGTAGTCATGTATGGATGTGAGAGTTGGACTGTGAAGAAGGCTGAGCACCGAAGAATTGATGCTTTTGAACTATGGTGTTGGAGAAGACTCTTGAGAGTCCCTTGGACTGCAAGGAGATCCAACCAGTCCATTCTGAAGGAGATCAGACCTGGGATTTCTTTGGAAGGAATGATGCTAAAGCTGAAACTCCAGTACTTTGGCCACCTCATGTGAAGAGTTGACTCATTGGGAAAGACTCTGATGCTGGGAGGGATTGGGGGCAGGAGGAGAAGGGGCCGACAGAGGATGAGATGGCTGGATGGCATCACTGACTTGATGGACGTGAGTCTGAGTGAACTCTGGGAGTTGGTGATGGACAGGGAGGCCTGGCGTGCTGCGATTCATGGGGTCACAAAGAGTCGGACATGACTGAGCAACTGAACTGACTGAACTGAACTGAAAGTTTATCTTAGATTAAAAAAAAAAAATGACAGTTTTTTTTTGTTTGTTTTTTGCTGACAAACCCACTTCAGGCTGAAAGAAACATTAGATAGTAATTCAAATCCATTGAAAAAAACTGAGTGTCATTACAGGTCATTATTTAGGGAAAAATAAGACAATAAAATTATATATATCCTTCTTCTTCCTTCTCTCAGCCAATTTAAACATTAACTGTATAAAACAATTTTATATAATTGCATTACTGAGCACATAATTTATATGAATATAATACCTTTGATAATAATAGCACAGAAGAGACAGGTAATTATGAACAAAGTTATACTGGAGTAAGTAAATGACAACACATGGTGATATGAATCAACAGAGAAAAATAAAACAGAATTTAAAAATTCTTCACAATTGCACATGGAATGTTCTCCAGGATAGACAACACATTAGGTCAAAAAACAGGTCAAATAATTTGTGATTACTGAAATCAATGAAAGTATCTTTTCCAATCACAGTAGAATGAAACTAGAAATCAATAACACAAGGCATATTAGTCAGGACTCCCATAATAATACTATATACTAACAGCAAAAATTCATTTTATCATAGTTCTGGTGGCTGGAATTTTGTGATCACAGTGCTAGCCTTGAAGATTCTGGTCAGTAGCCACTTCCTTTTTTTTTTTTTTTTTTTAAATTTTTACTTTATTTTACTTTACAATACCGTATTGGTTTTGCCATACATTGACATGAATCCAACATGGGTGTATATGAAATCCCAATCCTGAATCTCCCTCCCACATCCCACCCCATTTCCTCTCTCTGGATCAGATGGACTCTTTCTAGATGAGTCCTCACAAGACACACACAGAGAAAAGCTCTCTGCTGTCTCTCTCTGCTGCTTCTGCTAAGTCGTTTCAGTCGTGTCCTGCTCTGTGCGACTCCATAGACAGCAGCCCACCAGGCTCCCCCGTCCCTGGGATTCTCCAGGCAAGAACACTGGAGTGGGTTGCCATTTCCTTCTCCAATGCAGGAAATTGAAAAGTGAAAGTGAAGTCGCTCAGTTGTGTCCAACTCATCACTATCCCATGGACTGCAGCCTACCAGGCTCCTCCGTCCATGGGATTTTCCAAGCAAGAGTACTGGAGTGGGGTGCCATTGCCTTCTCCAGCTGTCTCTCTCTAGAAGGGCATTAATCCCACCATGAATAACCTACTCTCATTATTTTACATACATCTAATGATTTCCCCAAGGCCTCATCTCCGAATACAAACACACTGGTGGTTAGGAATTCAGATATAAATTTGGGGGAGACACTATTTAGTCTATAGTATTCCAACACTGGCCCTCAAAATTCATTACCTTCTTGCATGCAAAATGTCTTCATTCTGTGATATTCTGATTTAAAATAAGAACTATATTTTTGGTCTTCATCCCTGTTTCAGGCACAGAGATTCTAAAATCTTTGCAATTTCTTAAGTGATTAGAACCATATAGATGTCTTTTGTTATGTTAGTAAGGTGGCTTTTAGACCCCACATAAGGTTGGGGTGGTGTCATCTGCATATCTGAGGTTATTGATATTTTTCCCAGCAATCTTGATTCCAGCTTGTGCTTCATCCAGCCCAGTGTTTCTCATGATGTACTCTGCATATAAGTTAAATAAGCATGGAGAGGATATGTACTCTGCATATAAGTTAAATAAGAGAAGAGTGACAAAGTTGGCTTAAAGCTCAACATTCAGAAAACTAAAATCATGGCATCCGGTCCCATCATTTCATGGCAAATAGATGGATAAACAGTGGAAACAGTGGCTGACTATTTTCTTGGGCTCCAAAATCACTGCAGCTGGTGACTGCAGCCATGAAATTAAAAGACGCTTACTCCTTGGAAGGAAAGACATGACCAACCTAGATAGCATATTCAAAAGCAGAGACATTACTTTGCCAACAAAGGTCCGTCTAGTCAAGGCTATGGGTTTTCCAGTGCTCATGTATGGATGTGAGATTTGGACTGTGAAGAAGGCTGAGCACCAAAGAATTGATGCTTTTGAACTGTGGAGAAGACTCTTGAGAGTCCCTTGGACTGCAAGGAGATCCAACCTGTCCATCCTAAAGGAAATCAGTCCTGAATGTTCATTGAAATGACTGATGTTGAAGCTGAAATTCCAATACTTTGGCCACCTGATGCGAAGAACTGACTTACTGGAAAAGACCCTGATGGTGGGAAAGATTGAAGACATGAGGAGAAGGGGATGACAGAGGATGAGATTGTTGGATGGCATCACCTACTCAATGGACATGAGTCTGAGTAAACTCAGGGAGTTGGTGATGGACAGGGAGGCCTGGCGTGCTGCAGTCCATGGGATAGCAAAGATTCGGACATGACTGAGCAACTGAACTGAACTGAAGAGTGGGGGACGGTTGCCAGGAGAACCAACCATGTGACTAGAAGGTTAGAATTTTCAGTCCCACCCCCTGATTTTTCTGGAGGAGAGAAGGCCTTGAGGTTCAATCAGTTGTTATTGGCCAATGATTTAATCAGTCATGACTATGTAATGAAGCCTCCTTAAAAACATAAAAAGACAGCGTTTTGGCCCTGTTCAGAGAGCCTCTATGTGAGGGAATCAGAATGCTTCTGCATACCACACTGCCAGACTCCAAACTTGATAAGGACAGAGCCTTTCTGTTTAGAACCTCACCCTATTTAGCTGGTCATCTGGCTATTGATTCATGTCATTTAATATGTTGTTCAGTTGCTCAGTCACATCTGACTCTTTGCAACCCCATGAACTGCAGCACACCAGCCTTCCCTGTCCTTCACTCTCCCCAAGTATACTCAAACTCATGTGCATTGAGTCGAAGACACCATCCAACATCTCATCCTCTGTCATCTCCTTCTCTGCCTGCCTTCAATCTTTCCCAGCATCAGGGTCTTTCCCAATGAGTCAGCTCTTCACATCAGGTGGCCAAGGTATTGGAACTTCAGCATCAATCTTTCTAATGAATATTCATGGTTGCTTTGATATACTGTTATAATAAATTGGCAATCTGGTGACTAAATAGGTTTTGCTGAATTCTGCGAGACATTCTAGCAAATTAATTGAACTCAAAAAAGGGGTTGTATAGCTGGCTGGTTAGAAGTACATGTACCAGCCTGGGCTGGTGACTGGCTTGTACAGTGGAGTATGGTCTTGGGACTTAAGTCCTTTATCTGTGGAATTTGGTTCTATCTCTGCATAGATAGGGTTAAAATTGACTTGATTTCTCAGACATCATTTTGACATCTGAGAATTATTTGCTTGTGTGAGGAAACTTCCACACAGACACATTAAAATGAGGCCTTGGAACACTTTTCTTATTCTATCTCAATAGCCAAATTAAAAAAAA
The DNA here is from genome assembly GCA_006410635.1 of Cephalophus harveyi. NCBI lineage: Eukaryota > Metazoa > Chordata > Mammalia > Artiodactyla > Bovidae > Cephalophus > Cephalophus harveyi. The sequence goes on along the minus strand of SJYT01044659.1, from coordinate 85,668 downwards.
AAAAAAAAAAACTCTTATAGCCAGAAAACAAACAAACAAAAAACTCTTAAATTGTTCCAGTATCAACTCAAAAGTCTAAAGTCAATCTATCATGTAACTATCATCAAACCAGATTTGGATGAAACTTCAGGTATGATTTATACGACAGCAATATTCCTATGCAGGTATGAACCTGTGAAATGAGACAGATTATGTGCTTCCAAAATACAATGGAAGGATAGGCATATGATAAACATTCTTATCTCAGAGAGAATTTGGAAGAAAGAAAGATGTGATGGATTTCAAGCAAGTTCAAAACCTAGCAAAGTAAATTCCATTATACTGTAAGGCTCAAGAAACCCTCTTTAGCTTGATCTTCCAACTTCTAAGTCCAGTGGGGTGGCAGCATCACTTCCACAACTCTGGAAAGGGATCTTGCACTCTAAAGTGCTTCCAGATTAGTCTTGTTGGGTAGTCCTGCCATCAAAGTTCCACTGGTAGTCCTGCCTTCCTGACTCTGCCTTACAATTTCACTCCCAAGACTCAAGCCAGAGGCCATTATTCTGGCCTGTTCAAACTGAAGCAATGGTACTGATGATCCCTGAATCATCCATAGGATTATTCTTCTATCTTCTTAAAAATTAGTGCATGAACACAGCTGAATAGTTCTATTGTTTCAACCTATCCAATCCAAGAAGACTGACACTTTGCTTCAATTCATTCTATCTCCATCCGCTTCAGTTCAAAAGGTCAGTGGTTCTGTTCAGATGATTTCTTAAGTTCTTTATTGAGCAATAGTCCACTCTAACCCTTGGTGTTCTCTCCAGAACATGATTTCTCATTTTTTACAGTATGAAGAGGCAGAAAATTTCCAGATCTTCAAGTTCTGCTTACATTTTTCTTACCAATTACTTTCTCAATTCACCTTTCTCCTTTTGCATTTTACTATAAACATTCAAGAGGAATCAAACATATCCTCAGCTAAATATCCAATTTCAATGCTTGTGAATTCTGTCTTCCACAAACACTTGAACACAATTAAGACAAATTTTTCCCCATTTTATAACAAGAATCACCTTTCTTCCAAATGCCAATAACACGGTCCTCATTTCCATCTAATACCTTGCAAGAATCACCCTTAATGTCCATATTTCTAGCACAGACTTCAAAACTCTTCCATCCTCTACCCATTACCCAGTCCAAAACTACCTCCATGTGTTTAGGTATATTATGGCAGCACTCCACTCTTGGTATCAAAATCTGTGTTAGTTTGGTTGACTGCCACAACAAATTCTATAGATAGAGTGGCTTTAAAAAGCAAATTTTATTTTATAACAGTTCTGAAGGGTGGATATACAAGATCAGACTGCCAGCAAAGTCAAGTTCTAATGAGAGTACTCATTCTTGGTTTTACCAGAATGGCCACTTATTCTTTGTGTCCTTACATGGCAGAGAGAAAGAGAGCAAGCTTCCTGTTAACCTCTTAGGAGGGCACTGATCCCATAATAAGGGTCTCACCCTCATGAACTAATCTAAACCTAATTATCTTCCAAAGGTCTCATGTCTAAATACAAGCACATTGAGGGCAAGGGTTTCAATATATGAATGGGGGGGTGGATTAAGTCCACAGGGCAAAGAAGACTGGAAAATCTGCAATTATGTGGAAATTATAAAGGACACTCCTGAAATTCCAGTAGCTCAATAAGAAGTAAAAATGGAAATTAGAAAGTATTTTGGAAAAGGTGAAAATGAAAGCAAAATATTCCAAAACTTGCTAGTTGCAGTGAAAGCAGTGCTAAGAATACTTAGACATGTAAGTGTGTACATTTAAAAAGAAGAAAGATCTCAATTCAACAAGTAAATTTACAACTCAACAAAGTAGAAAAAGAAGCAACTAAACCAAAGCTAGCAGAAGGAGGTAAATAATGTTAGAGGAGAGACCAATGAAATAGAGAATAGAAAAAACAATAAACAAAAAACACCAAAAATAAGAGTTGGTTTTTTGAAAAGGTGAAAAAAATTGACAAAACTTAGATTAATAAAAACATATATACATATATATTATATCAAACCCAGAAAACCAGTCTCTATGGTTTTCATATATATATATGTATGTATTTTATATAAAAACCAGACAAATAGACTATAAAAAGGTGAAATTATACTCTAGTAGCCCTGATGCATTCTGAAGCAGAAATCTTCAACAAAACACTAGCTAACTAGGTTGTAAAGCACATTAAAAAAGATTATGTACCATGAAAAAATGGGATTTGTTTTGAAATACAAGGATGGTTTAACATATGAAAATCAATATTATATACCACATTAAGAAAATAAAGGCCAAAAAAATGTGAAGATATTAAGAAGAGGTGGCAAGAATACACAGAAGAACTGTACAAAAAAGATCTTCACGACCCAGATAATCATGATGATGTGATCACTAATCTAGAGCCAGACATCTTGGAATGTGAAGTCAAGTGAGCCTTAGAAAGCATCACTACTGTCTCTTATACACATCTAAAAATGACAATGTCAATTGGGGAAGAAAAAGTATTTTAAATAATTCAAAACATTTTAATAGTAAAAACACTGAGCAAATTAGAAAAAGGAAAATTAAAAGTAAAAGGCATAAACTACTTTAGCATAATAAGGGGCATTTATGAAAAGTCCATAGCAAACTTTATACTCAATTAGTTCAGTCCAGTCACTCAGACTCTTTGTGACCCCAGGGACTGAAGTAGGTCAGGCTTCCCTGTCCAAAACCAACTCCCAAAGCTTACTCAAATTCATGTCCATCGAGTCAGTGATGCCATCCAACCATCTCATCCTCTGTCATCCCCTTCTCCTCCCACCTTCAATTTTTCCCAGCATCAAGGTCTTTTCAAATGAGTCAGTTCTTCATTAGGTGGCCAAATATTGGAGTTTCAGCTTCAGGATCAGTCCTTCCAATGAATATTCAGAACTGATTTCCTTTAGGAAGGACTGGTTGGATCTCCTTGCAGTCCAAGAGACTCTCAAGAGTCTTCTCCAACACCACAGTTCAAAAGCATCAATTCTTCAGCACTCAGCTTTCTTTATAGTCCAGCTCTCACATCCATACATGACTACTGGAAAAATCAAAGCTTTGACTAAACAGACCTTTGTTGGCAAAGTAATGTCTCTGATTTTTAATATACTATCTAGGTTGGTCATAACTTTCTTTCCAAGGAGCAAGCGTCTTTTAATTTCATGACTGCAGTCACCATCTACAGTGATTGTGGGTGCCAAGAAAATTAAGTCTCTCACTGTTTCTATTGTTTACCCATCTATTTGCCAAGAAGTGATGGGACAGGATGCCATGATCTTAGTTTTCTGAATGTTGAGCTTTAAGACAACTTTTTCACTCTCCTCTTTGAAAAGGTTTCATCAAGAGGCTTTTTAGTTCTTTGCTTTCTGCCATAATGGTGGTGCCATCTGCATATCTGAGGTGTTTGATATTTCTCCCAGCAATCTTGCTTCCAGCTTGTGCTTCATCCAGCCCAGCGTTTCACATGATGTACTCTGCATATATGTTAAATAAGCACAGTGACAATATACAGCCTTGATGTAGTCCTTTCCCTATTTGGAACCAGTCTGTTGTTCCAAGTCCAGTTCAAACTGTCGTTTCTTGATCTGCATAGAGATTTCTCAGGAGGCAGGTGAGGTGGTCTGATATTCTCATCTCTTTCAGGATTTTCCAGTTTGTTGTGATACATACAGTCAAAGTCTTTGGCATAGTCAATAAAGCAGAAGTAGATTTTTTCTGGAACTCTTGCTTTTTCAGTGATCCAACAGATGTTGGCAATTTGATCTCTGGTTCCTCTGCCTTTTGTAAATCCAGCTTGAACATCTGGAAGTTCATGGTTCACATACTGTTGAAGCCTGACTTGGAGAATTTTGAGCATTACTTTGCTAGTGTGTGAGATGAGTAACTAACACCCAAAAAAATGTCCTTTTCATTATAGGGGACTGGAATGCTAAAGTAGGAAGTCAAGAAACACCTGGAGTAACAGGCAAATTTGGCCTTGGAATGCGGAATGAAGCAGGGCAAAGACTAATAGAGTTTTGCCAAGAAAATGCACTGGTCATAGCAAACACCCTCTTCCAACAACACAAGAGAAGACTCTACACATGGACATCACCAGATGGTCAACACCGAAATCAGATTGATTATATTCTATGCAGCCAAAGATGGAGAAGCTCTATACAGTCAACAAAAACAAG
>SJYT01044659.1:56475-73317 GCA_006410635.1 Cephalophus harveyi | reverse complement strand
AGTTGGTGATGGACAGGGAGGCCTGGCGTGCTGTGATTCATGGGGTCACAAAGAGTCGGACAAGAGCGACTGAACTGAACTGAATGTTTTGTCAGAACTCTCCACCATGACCCATCCATCTTGAGTGGCCCTACCCAGGATGGCACATAGTTTCACTGAGTTAGACAAGACTGTCATCCATGTGATCAGATTGGTTAGTCTTCTGTGATTATGGTTTTCAGTCTCTTGTTGATGGAGAAGGATAAGAGGCTTATGGAGACTTCCTGATGGGAGAGACTGACTGAGGGGGAAACTTGGTCTTGTTTTGATGGGCAGGGCCAAGCTCAGTAAATCTTTAACTCAATTTTCTGTTGAAGGGTGGGGCTGTGTTCCCTTCCTGTTATTTGACCTGAGGCCAAACTGTGGTGGAGGTAATGAAGATAATGGCTTCAAAAGGCCATTATCCAAAGGCCCCATGCCTTCACTCCTCCATGCAGTGCCCCCAACCCTGCAGCAGACCATTGCCAACCCACATCTCTGCCAAGGACTCCTGGACACTCACGAGCAAGTCTGGGTCAGTCTCTTGTGGGGCCACTGCTCCTTTCTCCTGGGTCCTGGTGCACACAAGGCTTTGTTTGTGCCCTCCAAGAGTCTGTTTCCCAGTCCTGTGTAAGTTCTGGCAGCTCTATGGTGGGATTAATGGCAACCTCCTGCAAGAGGGCTTATGCCATGCCCAGGTCTACTACACCCAGAGCCCATACAGCAGTCCACTGCTGACCCATACCTTTGCAGGGGACACTCAAGTACAGTTCTGTCTCAGTCTCTTTGGGATCTCTGGGTCCTGGTGCACACAAGGTTTGTTTGAGCCCTCTGAGTGTCTCTGGTGGGTATGGGGTTTGATTCTAAACATGATTTCACCCATCCTACCATCTTGTTGGGGCTTTCCTTTGCCCTTAGATATGGAGTATCTCCTCAATGTCACCCCAGTGCTGGGCAGACTGAATAGTGAAAGACTAAATACTTTTCCTCTAAGACCAGGAACAGCAATGATGCCACTTCTTTTCATGATGCTATTGGATATTATTTCCAATGCAAACAGGTAGGACCAACCCAAATGTCCATTAATAGATAATGGAAAAGCAAACATTGTATACATATGCTGTAAAATATTACGTAGGTTTAGAAATGAAGGATGTCCTGCTATATGCAATAACATGGATAAAGCTTAAGGGAAATTTGATAAGTGAAATAGGCCAGTCACAAAATGAAAATACTGTATAATTTTATTCATATCAGGTATCTAATATAGTTAAATTAATAGAATCAAAAAGTCAAATAAATATTCCTAGGATAAATGGTGAAAAAAGGAAATGCTGTTTAATGCATATAAATTTTAGATTTGAAAATATATCTTCTTTATAAATATTATCAGTTCTTTCTTATCCTTTTCTATGATTTTCATGCATGTCTATCTTCAGATTTTACACTCTTCCTCTTTGACAATGACTTAATTTACCCTCATGGTTAACTATGTGAACTTTTTCCTAAGCTCTAATTCATGTTTTCCAAAACCACTGTGGTGTTATCCAAAGGATCAGGGCTAACTTTGTTCTCTAGGCTGATTAATGACAAGTGCTAATGATACTAATGACTCAATTCTGTAATCACTTTGGTTTTTGAGTATACATAGCTTGAAAGTGAAAGTGAAGTCACTCAGTTGTGTCCGACTCTTTGTGACCCCGTGGACTGTAGCCTACCAGGCTTCTCCATCCATGGGATTCTCCAGGCAAGAATACTGGAGTGGGTTACCATTTCCTTCTCCAGGGGATCTTCCCAACAAAAGCCAGAGAAGAACACAGGAAACAGACAGGCAAGTACAAAATGAGATTGATTTTTCCTTTATCTCCAGATTCCACCTGGTCTTAAGTCATCTATGTCAATTCTTTTTAGACCCTTGAGCATCATTTGGAACAAAACATTGTTGGCATCTATGCTACCTATCCATGCTGGAATTCTTCCCTTAAGTCAGAATATTCAGGATATGTACTGGTGGGGACAGCTTCCAAGATGGCTCAGTGGTAATGAATCAGCCTGCCAATTCAGGAGACAGGGGTTCAATCCCTGGGTTGGAAGATCCCCTGGAAGAGGACATTGCAACCCATTCCAGTATTTTACTTGGCAAATCCTACAGGCAGAGGAGCCAGGGGTCCATGGGGTAACAAAAAGTCAGATACATCTTAGGAGCTAAGATGTGTGAGGACAGACACTGAGAGTCACACTTATCTTCTTTATGGATAGATGGTCTCTCACATAAAACTGCATCCCTATTAAGAGATTTCCACTTATTTAACTTCTTTTTTAGAATTTAATTTTCAGAACATTATCTATTACATCAGAATTGGGAATTAGTCTCATTTATAGCTCAAAAAATGAGTGAGAAGAATATCTTATGACAAAGTATTTATATTCAAAATTGCTTATAACCCCCAGAGAGTTTCCATCTTTATTACATTCTTTCAAAATAAGCAATTTTTTCAAACAATTGGTAAATGCTGGCACAGTGGTAAAGAATCTGCCTGCCAATGCTGGAAATGTGGATTCAGTCTCTGGGTCAGGAAGATTCCCTGGAGGAGGGCATGGCAACCCACTCCAGTATTCTTAACTGGAAAATTCCATGGACAGGGGAGTCTGGAACACTATAGTCCATGGGGTTGCAAAGATTTGGTCACAACTGAGTGACTGAGAACAATACATATCAAGAGAAGAGGCATATATAAGCTACTGAAATTTGGGGAGCAGGGTATTTTTATTTTCCTGAAAAAGAAGCCTAACTATATAAATCCAAGTCACCACTACTCTTTAGCAATGTAAGAGTCACATACCCCTCAAAGAAGAGCAAACCCAAAAGGACATGGGAGCCTCAAGCTGTGCTTATCCAATCACCAATATAATAGAATACAGACATCACTACCATAGCACCTATCAACAATCATCTTGAGGGAAAAAGTCAGTACTTTTCCTGCTTTTGAAGTGGCTTTGGAAACTCTAAAATCTTTATGAGTACAGATGCTTATGGCAGCAGAGATGTACCAAACAAATCTGTTAGACTATATGTACAAACTGCTTGGGAAAAGCTTTGTTGTCCTGATTATTATTTAAGCATTCTACATCTGTCCTCCAAGCGATACCTAACCGAGATTTCACCTTGTATGTGAAAGCTCTAGCTGCAAAATGCCACAGGAATCTCTTGCTTTTTCTGTGTACTTACTTTCTCCCTAATAAGTGATAACCAACTGGGACATCCCTACAAACTGCTTTCATTTATTCTTCACCATTATGATGTGTATAAGTCTTGTTTCTTTAATCACATTGCAAGCTGGAAATCTGTTATATGAATTTTCCAAGTTCTGTTATATCCAACACAGAATCAAGAAATTAGTAGCAGTTTACAGGCCTTCAAAATATTCTCCCAATTTATTTTTTAAACTGACTCTTGCAACTGAGACAATGCAGCCCTCAGGAATAGTGAAAACTCCCCTAAGTGACTAATGTGTTACAATGGTGGGAGTTAGGCCTTAGAGGAAATAAATGAGGCTGATCATAACTGCCTAGAGCAGCTATTCTGGAACTTGGCTACCTACACGTAACAGAGATGGAGCTTTAAAAAGTATTGAGGACTGGCTGCCTCCCCCAGAGATACTGGATTAATTTGCTTTTATTTTGAGCATTGGAATTTTTAAAAATGCTCTATGTGATTCCAATGTGTAGTCGAAGTTGAGATGCATCAGTCTACAGTTACATAGACTTTCATTTTCAGTGTTTTTATAACTGGAACTTTTCTCCTATGACCAAAACTCTAGTATAAGGGAAATATTTTTTTGTAAGTATATATTTTCTTTGATTAAAAAATGAAATTCCAATATAAGCAGACTGTGAGAACCTACCTTTCATGAGGAAAATAATGAAGATTTATAATCACCTAAAACTATGTTTGGAGAAGGAAATGGCAATCCACTCCAGTGTTCTTGCCTGGAGAATCCCAGGGATGGCAGAGCCCAGTGGGCTGCCATCTGTGGGGTCGCACAGAGTCGGACACGACTGAAGCGACTTAGCAGCAGCAGCAGCAGCAAAACTATGTTACAAACTGCATTTAACATTATGTAATACATGTTCTCAAAAACAACTGTTTTGTGGAGGACATCTATAGGAAAATTCCTATTTAAGACATGATCACTACTTTTCTGAAAAATATAATATTAGCATCCTAATGATATAATAAACCACCTCAATGTTTTTTGTTTTTTACCCAAAATAACCTAGCCTTGAAAGTTATAGAAAAATGTATCCTGCTATTTAAGACATTGATTTGTTTCTACAATCCAAATTGCTTTTAGTCATCTACCCAACTGAAAGCAATGAAGTTTCTTCTATTATCTTGCTACTATGTTGCTACAGGGAAACGTTTCAAAAATTTTCCTTTGAACATCTAATTAACTTCAGATCATCTGCAGAAAAATATCTCAATTTTCCAAAGGATCTCTTTCAATAAATTCAGATTTTCCAACAAATTGGGATTTATTTTGAAGTGAATTATTAAAGATTTTCTTGGAGGGAACATTCTCTCTGTCTTTTCTTCAGTAATCTCTGCCTGGTAAGACTTCATACTGGAAAAGTGAAAGCTTAACTAATGATTTTATAATTTGAATTTAATAATTTTGATTTTATTTAAAAATTTGAATATTAAATCTAGGTGATATTTTCACCAATATTGTTTACCTACAGGAAGTGGTAAAATTGATGATCAGCTAGAATAGCAGGTTAGAGTAGCAAGAACCATATACTCTAGTAGTGTGATAGGACTGGTTGAGCACAAACTCTAACATCTTTTTGAGTTTATTTATTCAAAGAAAGTTGTAGAGTTGCTTACTAGTAGTCTTTTAGATAAAAACTAGGAGAACTTAAAGTACTTAACACAAAATATCTGTTGCCTTACTTGTAAAATGATGATGATAAACCCTACCTCACTTAGTTATAGACAAGATTAAATGAAATTTGTGAAATGGCTTCTAGCACACTGCTTGCCACATAGTTGATTCTTATTAAGTATCAAAAAGGCAGGCATAAAACCTAATCCCCTTACTTCAAAATTGAAGAAAATTATTCTCAGAGAGATAAACTCACCCATTTCAAGTTTTGAACTTAGTAAAGGGGCAGGCTTAGAACTGGATGCCAATCAGTCAATAAATAATTAATGAGTTAAACTATTTACTTTCTTATATGAAAAACTTCATCCATTAAATTTATTTCCAAATTTAGATGAACTGCTCATTATTCACATTTGTGCCAGGACTGCCATGAATGTCCATTTTCATTTTTACCTGTTTGTAACTAGGGTAAAATTTAAACAACAACAAAAGTTACTGCAAGTTTTGTCCCATTGCTTTCCTGTGGAAGTCTGCTTAATATTTTAACCTAAGTTTTACAAAGATATTCCACCCATAATTCGTCCTTTCAAGCATAGTAAAGGAATTGAAGATTTTTCAAAATACATTTTTAATACAAATAAATGACTCTTTCCTTCCATTTCCTCACATGAACATTCCAGGAACACAAACATGAGACTGCATGGAAGGGACATACTGTTTAATTAACATTTCATTTTTCCTTTCTTTTGATTTATTTTTATTGCTTTAATATTCAAATAATTTCTGTATTCTTTGCTCTTATTTTTTAATATAAATGCATTTATTTTAATTGGAGGTTAATTACTTTACAATATTGTATTGGTTTTGCCATATATCAACATGAATCCACCACAGGTATACACGTGTTCCCCATCTTGAACCCCCCCTCCCTCCTCCCTCCTGGTACCATCCCTCTGGGTCATCATCCCAGTGCACCAGCCCCAAGCATCCTGTATCATGCATCGAACCTGGACTGGCGATTCATTTCATATATGATATTATACATGTTTCAATGCCATTCTCCCAAATCATCCCACCCTCTCCCTCTCCCACAGAGTCCAAAAGACTGTTCTATATGCATCCTGTATCATGCATCGAACCTGGACTGGCGATTCATTTCATATATGATATTATACATGTTTCAATGCCATTCTCCCAAATCATCCCACCCTCTCCCTCTCCCACAGAGTCCAGAAGACTGTTCTATACATCTGTGTCTCTTTTGCTATCTTGCATACAGGGTTATAGTTACCATCTTTCTAAATTCCATATATATGCAAGGAAATCCATCTTCCTAAATATTAAAAAAGCTAAGGTCTTTAGAACTCTATAACTTTCTGAATTTGCCTTCAAACTCTTTAATTGTCACCTTAGTTAAATGGACAGTTTTTTTACAAACTTTCCCCAAAACAAAATTCAAAATGAAGTCTTTTTGACTTCAAACTAACTTTGAGATTTCCCAGAGAGTATGTAGAAAATCTCAAAGGATTAAATTAGGTTTACTTGTTATGTTAAATTACATCTGTGTGTGTGTGTTTGTGTGTTAGTTAATGGACAGTTTTTTTACAAACTTTCCCCAAAACAAAATTCAAAATGAAGTCTTTTTGACTTCAAACTAACTTTGAGATTTCCCAGAGAGTATGTAGAAAATCTCAAAGGATTAAATTAGGTTTACTTGTTATGTTAAATTACATCTGTGTGTGTGTGTTTGTGTGTTAGTCACTTAGTTGTGTCTAACTCTTTGCTTCCTCATGGACTGTACCTGCCAGGCTCCTCTGTCTGTGGAATTCTCCTGATAAGAATTCTGGAATGGGTTGCCATTCCCTTCCCCAGGGGATCTTCCTGATCCAAAGAGAGATAGAACCCAGATCTCCTGCATTGCTGATGGTTTCTTTACCAACTGAGCCACCAGGAATCCATAAATTACATGGGAAGAATGTTCAAATAAAAAAACTAATACCTTCTTGGTTATGTTCATAAGGAGGCATGTTATTAATATAAATGTTCTAGAAATTATATGAAATTCCTATAAATTTGATAGGTCCTTATAAGGTTATCAGCAGTAATTCTAGTTACTACTTNAATGGTATTTTTCACAGAGCTAGAACAAGTAATTTCACAATTTGTATGGAAATACAAAAAACCTTGAATAGCCAAAGCAATCTTGAGAAAGAATAATGGAACTGGAGGAATCAACCTGCCTGACTTTGGGCTCTACTACAAAGCCACAGTCATCAGGACAGTATGGTACTGGCACAAAGACAGAAATATAGCTCAGTGGAACAAAACAGAAAGCCCAGAGATAAATCCACACACCTATGGACACCTTATCTTTGACAAAGGAGGCAAGAATATTCTTTGCTCTTAAAAACTGTTTTATTTCCATGATTATTAGATGAATTAAAAGAATAAGAAAAGGAAGTCTTCTATGCTCACTATTCAATACTGAAATAAATGTAGAAAAAAATCAATAAGACATCTGGTTTCAATTTTGATATATAAGGAACTTGGAAGTAGCCCAATTCTTCCTAACAAGTAAAAAGCTGAACAAATTGAAAAATCAACAACTCCTCTTAGATCTGTAAGTGAAGTAAGGTCACAGAACAAATCATGGCACCCAAAATTCGAGAGACAACAGGAAAATCCAGAGAATCACACTTGCCAGTGCAAAACCCATAAGCAGAGGTCCCTGTGGGAACAAGTGTTGGGGTAGGAAAACATGAACTATAATTGAAAAATTGCTGGAGGCCCAGTGTAGGCAAGTCTGAGGAAAAAAAAAAACTCTAAGAAAATCCAGTCATTGGAGGAGGAGCACACTTTTATGAGTTCTACCTCTAGGAGCTTAATCAGGTTCTTGTAGCAAATGCCAGTTAAAAATCCCCTCAGATTTCTGTCAGGCAAAGGGGGAAAGGAACCATTTTAAAACACAATGCAGTGTTCTGTTCTCTGTATAAATTCTGTCTTCAGAAGAAACTATATAACCAGAATTTAACTTACTGGGATTTGAACTTAATTGACCTAGGGGAAGGAAAATACCCAAACTCCAGCCAGCTCTAGCCTTCCACATGGGGAAAGAGAAATATTCAACCCACACATGCATTTTCCAGTCATCTCATCTCAATTAAAAGAAAGGGAGAAACCTGAGAATCATGTGTGAAGTTTACAGTGCAGAGGAACAGGCTCACTAAAAGACTGAGAGCTAAAATAGGACTATAGAACACTTCCCCCTCCACCATACCTTACCACCACAATAGTAATATCTATTTACAGCAGTTCTTTGACTCTAAAACATGTTCGGATATAAAGAAAATAATTTCAAGTCAGACTAAAAGGCAAAAAACACACTTTAAAAGGACAGAGCAAGCCTTGGGACTAAAATCAGATATAGCAGGGCTGTGATTAATATGCTGCAGGCTCTAATGAATAAAATGCACAACATGCAACAACAAATGGGCAAAGTAATTAGCATGGTGGCAATTCTAAGAACCAAAAAAGATACGGTAGAGACAAAAATGAACATTAACCAAACTGAAGAATGTCTTCGATGGGCTTATTAGTAGACTGAATATAGCTGCTAATAGCTATGAAGAAATAATCTCTGAGCTTGAGGATATCTCAATAAAAAATTCCAAAACTGAAAAGGAGGAAAATGACTGAAATAAACAGAACAGAATATCTAATAATTTGGGGACACCTAATAAAGCTATAACCTACATGTAATGGAAATACCTGAAGGAGAAGAGAGAAAAGAACAGAAGATATATTTGAAACAATTATGAATGAGAATTTCCTGAATTTAATGTCAGATATCAAACCAAAGTACCAGGAAACTCAGAGAATATCAAGTAGGAAAAAAGTTTACAAAACTACACCAAGGCATATTCAAACTTCAGAAAGTCAAAGGAAAAGAAAAAAATCCCAAAAGATGCCACATGGGGGGAAAAGCCTATAAAGGAGCAAAGGTGACAATTATATCTGACTTGTACTCAGAAATCATGCAAGTAAGAAGAGACTGGAGTAAAACGGTGAAAGTGTTGAGAGAAGCAAAACAACACTGACCTAGAATTCTGTACTGCATGAAATTATCCTTCAAAAGTCAAAGAGAAGTCAAGACATTCTCAAACAAACAAAAATTGAGGGAATTTGTTGCCAGTACATCTGCCTTGCAAGAAATGTTCAAAAAAAAATTTAGAGAAAACAAAATGATATAGGTCTGAAACTTGGGCATTAATTAAGAATGAGCATCAGAGAAGGAAATTAGTTAAAGTAAAATAAAAACTTTTTTTTTTCATTCATAATTGATTTGATAGATGACAGTTTTTTCAAAATAATAATAGCAAAAATGTATTTATGTGTGCTTATGGTATATGCTTGTACACTATACATGAAATGATTGACAGTAATGATACAAGGCATGGAAAGGGAAATTTAGGATTATTCTGTTATTCAAAAATAATCACATTACTTCACTGTGAACATCAAGACTCTAAATATACACATAGGAAATAGAGTGTTGTAGATTATAAAGAAAAAACAAGATCTAACTATATGTTGTCTACAAGAAACTTTAAATATAAAAACACATACATATTGATAGCAAATGGATGATGAGTATGCTAAGACTAATCCAAAGAAAGTACAAGTGGCTATATTAATTTCAGACAGCACAAGTTACTAGGGATAAAGAGGGACATTCAGTTCAGTTCAGTTCAGTCGCTCAGTTGTCTGACTCTTTGCAACCCCATGAATTGCAGCACGCCAGGCCTCCCTGTCCATAACCAACTCTCGGAGTTCACTCAGACTCAAGTCGGTAATGCCATCCAGCCATCTCATCCTCTGTCAATCCCTTCTCCTTCTGCCCCCAATCACTCCCAGCATCAGAGTCTTTTCCAATGAGTCAACTCTTCTCATGAGGTGGCCAAAGTACTGGAGTTTCAGCTTTAGCATCAGTCCTTCCAAAGAAATCCCAGGGCTGATCTCCTTCAGAATGGACTGGTTGGATCTCCTTGCAGTCCAAGGGACTCTCAAGAGTCTTCTCCAACACCACAGTTCAAAAGCATCAATTCTTCAGTGCTTAGCTTTCTTCACAGTCCAACTCTCACATGCATACATGACCACAGGAAAAACCATAGCCTTGACTAGATGGACTTTTGTTGGCAAAGTAATGTCTCTGCTTTTGAATATGTTATCTAGGTTAGTCATAACTTTTCTTCCAAGGAGTAAGCGTCTTTTAATTTCATGGCTGCAATCACCATCTGCAGTGACTTTGGAGCCCCCCAAAATAAAATCTGACACTGTTTCCACTGTTTCCCCATCTATTTCCCATGAAGTGATGGAACCAGATGCCATGATCTTAGTTTTCTGAATGTTGAGTAAGAACATAGTTGAATTCAAAAACATCATCAATCAACTGGATATAATTGGCATCTACAGAGCACTTTAACAATAGCAGAATACATATTTTTCTCAACTCATAGGAATATTTAACATGCTATATCACATTCTGGGCTGTTAAATATACCTCAGAATATTTAAAAGAATAGAAGTCATACAATGTCTTCTCTCAGACCAATGATTAAGGAAATCAATAATAGAAAGATGGTTGGGAAAGCCCAAAATACTTGGAGCTTAAATCACTTCTATGTAACACAGGAGTCACAAAAGATATTTTAAGAAAATTAAAATAGTTTGAAGCAATTGAAAATGGAAACAGAATTTATCTGAATTTGTGAGTTACAGTGAAAGTAGTGCTTACAGGGGGAGATATATAGCACTGAGTGAATATATTAGAAAAAATAAAGATATAAAATCAATTATCTAAGCTTCCACCTTAGAAACTAAAAACAGAAGAGCAAATTACATATAAAGGAAAATTATAAACAAGTCTATGCCCACAAATTTGGTAACCTAGATGAAATGGACTGATTTCCTCAAAGACACAATCTGCCACAATTCATACAAAAAGAAATAGACAATCTGAACAGATGTATATTAAATAAACTGAACCAATAATTACTTTCCCAAACAGAAAGGAACAGGACCATGTAGGTTCACTGGTGAATTCTATCAAAACCTTCAGAGAAGAAATTATACCAATTCCATACAACATTTTCTAGAAGATGGAAGGCAGCAGGGAATAATTTCTAATTCATTCTATGAGGCCAAGATTAGCCCAATACCAAAATCAGAAAAAGACATAAGAAATATGTAGACCAGGATCTCTCAAGAACAGAGGTGAAAAGTCATTTAAAAATTAGCACATCATATCTAACAATGTATTAAAAAATTGTATATGAAGGCAAATGAGATTTATCTCAGGCATGCAAGGTTGATTCAGCATTTGAAAGCAATTAATATAAATTAATGAAAATGCAAAAAGATAGGACACTGAAAGATGTACTCCCCATATCAGTAGGTGTCCAATATGCTACTGGAAAAGAGTGAAGAAATAGCTCCAGAAAAGAATGAAGAGGCTGAGCCAAAGCAAAAACAATGCCCAGTTGTGGATGTCACTGGTGATGGAAGTAAAGTCTGATGCTGTAAAGAACAATATCTCATAGGAATCTGGAATGTTAGGTCCATAAATCAAGGTAAATTAGAAGTGGTTAAACAGGAGATAGCAAGAGTGAACATTGACATTTTAAGAATCAGTGAAATAAAATGGACCAGAACAGGCAAATTTAATTCAGATGACCATTATATCAACTACTGTGTGCAAGAATCCCTTAGAAGAAATGGAGCAGCCCTCATAGTCAAGAAAAGAGTCTGAAATGCAGTTCTTGCATGCAATCTCAAAAATGACAGAATGATCCCTGTTCATTTGCAAGGCAAACCATTCAATGTCACAGTAACCCAAGTCTATGCCCCAACAAATAATACTGAAGAAGCTGAAGTTGAGTGGTTCTATGAAGACCTACAAGAACTTCTGGAACTAACACCCCCAAAAGATGTCCTTTTCATTATAGGGGACTGAAATACAAAAGTAGGAAGCCAAGAGATATCTGGAGTAACAGGCAAGTTTGGCCTTGGAGTGTAAAATGAAGCAGGGCAAAGGCTAACAGAGTTTTGCCAACAGAATGCACTGGTCATAGCAAACACCCTCTTCCAACAACACAAGAGACAACTCTACACATGAACATCACCAGATGATCAATACCGAAACCAGACTGATTATATTCTTTGCAGCTGAAGATGGAGAAGCTCTATACAGTCAGCAAAAACAAGACTGGGAGCTGACTGTGGCTCTCAGATCATGAATTACTTACTGAAAAATTCAGACTTCAACTGAGGAAAGTAAAAAAGAAAACCACTAGACCATTCAGGTATGACCTAAATCAAATCCCTTATGATTATACAATGGAAGTGAAAAATAGATTGGAGGGATTAGATCTGATAGACAGAGTGCCTGAAGAACTATGGATGGAGGTTCGTGACATTGTACAGGAGGCAGGGATCAAGACCATCCCCAAGAAAAAGAAATGCAAAAAGACAAAATGGTTGTATAAGGAGGCCTTACAAATAGAAAAGAAGAGAAATGAAAAGGAAAGGAGAAAAGGAGAGATATACCTATTTGAATGCAGAGTTCCAAAGAATAGCAAGGAAAGAAAGCCTTCCTCAGCGATCGATGCAAAGAAATAGAGGGAAACAATAGAATGGGAAAGACTAGAGATCTCTTCAAGAAAATTAGAGATATCAAGGGAGCATTTCATGCAAATATGGGCACAGTAAAGGACAGAAATGGTATGGATATATCAGACTCAGAAGATAAGAGGTGGCAAGAACACACAGAAGTATAAAAAAAGATCTTCATGACCCATATAATCACGATGGTGTGATTACTCTCCTAGAGCCAGACATCCTGGAGTGCAAAGTCAAGTGGCCCTTAGGAAGCATCACTATGAACAAAGCTAGTGGAATTGATGGAATTCAGTTGAGCTATTTCAAATCCTAAAAGATGATGCTTTGAAAGTGTGGCACTCAATATGCCAGCAAATTTGGAAAACACAGCAGTGACCATAGGACTGGAAAAGGTCAGTTTTCATTCCAATCCCAAAGAAAGGCAATGCCAAAGAATCTTCAAACTATTGCACAATTGCACTCATCTCATACACTAGCAAATAATGCTCAAAATTCTCCAAACTTCAACAGTACATGAACAGTAAACTTTCAGATGTTCAAGCTGGATTTACAAAAGGCAGAGGAACCAGAGATCAAATTGCCAACATCTGTTGGATCATAGAAAATGCAAGAGAATTCCAGAAAAGCATCTACTTCTGCTTTATTGACTATGCTAAAGCCTTGTGTGGATCACAACAAACGGTGGAAAATTCTTCAAGAGATGTGAATACCAGACCACCTTACCTGCCTCCTGAGAAATCTGTGAGCAGGTCAAGAAGCAATAGTTAGAAGCAGACATAGAACAATGGACTGGTTCCAAATTGGGACAGGAGTATGTCAAGACTATATATTGTCACCCTGCTTAGTTAACTTCTATGCCGAGTACATCATGTGAAATGACAGACTGGATGAGGCACAAACTAGAATCAAGATGGCCAGGAGAAATATCAATGAATTCAGATATGCAAGTGACACCACCATTATGGCAGAAAGTGAAGAGAAACTAAAGAGCTTCTTGATAAAAGTGAAAGAGGAGAGTGAAAAAGCTGGCTTAAAACTCAACATTCAAAAAACGAAGATCATTGCACCTTGTCCCATCACTTCATGGCAAATAGATGGGGAAACAATAGAAACAGTGACAGACTTTATTTTTTGGGCTCCAAAATCACTCCAGATGGTGACCTCAGCCATGAAATTAAATGACACTTGCTTCTTGGAAGAAAAGTTAGGACCAACCTAGACAGCATATTAGAAAGCAGAGACATTACTGACCATATAGTCAAAGCTATGGTTTTCCCAGCAGTCATGTATGGATGTGAGAGTTGAACCGTAAAGAAAGTTTAGCATTGAAGAATCGATGCTTTTGAACTGTGATGTTGGAGAAGACTCAAGTGTCTCTTGGATTGCAAGGAGATATACAAGTCAAGCCTAAAGGTAATCAGTCTGAATATTCATTGGAAGCACTGATGATGAAGCTGAAACTCCAATACTCTGGCCACCTGATGTGTAGAACTGAGTCATTAGAACATACCCTGAGTCTGGGAAAGATTGAAGGCAGGAGGAGAGAGGATGACAGAGAATGAGATGGTTGGATTGCATCACCAACTCAATGGACATGAATTTGAGCAAGCTCTGGGAGTTGGTGATGTACAGGGAAGCCTGGTGTGCTGCAGTCCATGGGGTCACAAAGACTTGGACATGATTGAGTGACTGAACTGAAGTGAATCTAAGTACATCATAT
Organism: Cephalophus harveyi; assembly: GCA_006410635.1. Classification (NCBI taxonomy): domain Eukaryota; kingdom Metazoa; phylum Chordata; class Mammalia; order Artiodactyla; family Bovidae; genus Cephalophus; species Cephalophus harveyi. Next base: position 59,016 of record SJYT01044659.1, on the reverse strand, counting down.
TAACATTCTACTGAAAAATTACGTGCTTATATCAACAGATGCAGAAAAAACATTTGATAAAATCCAATATCCACTCATGATAAAAATAATCTCAATAAACTATAAATAGAGGGGAATCTCCTCACATTGATTTTTAAAAATCTACAAAAATCCTATAGCTGATAACATACTTGACAGTGTGAAACTTGAATTTTTTTACGATCAGAAAGAAGGCAAAAAAAAAAAAAAAAAGAAACAAGGTAAGTATGCCCCCTCTCACCTCTTGTTTTCAACATCATACTTGAAGGTTAGCTAATCCAATGAGAAATGGAAATAAAAAGCGTACACATTTGGGAGGAAGAAATAAAACTTTGTAGATGACATTGCTGTTTATGCAGAAGGCCCCCCCCCCAAAAAAAAAATCTTGGAACTAATAAGCAATATAGCAAAGTTGCAGGATACAAAATTCAATTGTTTCCTTAAATATCAGCAATGATGGAATTTGAAATTAAAACATAATACCATTTACATTAACCTCCCCTCCAAAGTGAAATACTTAAGTATGAAACTAATGAAAGAATGTACAAGATATATATGAGAAAAATTATAAAACTGATGAAACAAATCAAAGAACTAATACAGAGATATTCCATGTTCATGGATAAAGGAGCAGTAGTGTCAAAATGTCAGTTTTTTTCCAACTTTACCTATTGATTCATTACAATTCCAATAAAGATACTGACAAGCTATTTTATGGATATTGACAAACTGATTCTTAAGTTGATATAGAGAGGCAAAAGACTCAGAACAGTCACCACGATATTGAAGGATAAATGGATCACAGACATAAATGTAACAACACATAAATATAGAAGGCCTCAAAAAATAAAACATAGGGAGAATTTTAGATGAGCTGAGGTTTGGCATAACTTTCTGATACAATACCAAATGTATGATCTTTGAAAGAAATATTCCACAGGCTGTACTTCATTAAAAGTAAATGTTTTTTAGGTTGCTTCCATGTTTTTGCTGTTGTAAACAGTGCTGCAATGAACACTGCGGTGTATGCATCCTTTTGAACCAAGTTTTTCTCCAGATACATGTCCAGGAGTGGGATTGCTGGATATATGGTAGCTCTATTTTTAGTTTTATAAGGGACTTCCATAGGTAAATCAAAGGATAAGTGGATAAAGAAGATGTTGTACATATATACAATGGAATAATACTCATCTATTTAACAGAAGTAAATAATGCCACTTGCAGCATCATGGATGGACATGGAGATTATCATACTAAGTGAAGTAAGCCAAAAAGATAAAGACAAATATCATATCACTTATATGCAGAATCTAAAAAATAAAGATACAAATGAACTTATTTACAAAACAGAAAAAGACTCCCACATGTAAAGAATGAACTTATGGTTACCAGAGGGGAGAGTGGGGGAGGGATAGATTGGAAGTTTGGGATTGACATGTACACACTGCTATATATAAAATAAATGACCAACAAGGCCCCACTGTATACTACAGGGAACTCTGCTCAATATTCTGTAATAATCTAAAAAGGGAAACAATTTGAAAAAAAAAAACGGATACATGCATAACTGAATCACTTTGCTGTACACTTGAAATTAACACATTAATAATCACCTATATTCTAATATGATTTTTTAAAATAAGTGTCTTATACACAGTATTAACACAAAATACATCAGTTCAGTTCAGTTCAGTAGCTCAGTCGTGTCCGAATCTTTGCGACCCCATGAATTGCAGCACGCCAGGCCTCCCTGTTCATTACCATCTCTCGGAGTTCACTCAGACTCACATCCATCGAGTCAGTGACGCCATCCAGCCATCTCATCCTCGGTCATCCCCTTCTCCTCCTGCCCCCAATCCCTCCCAGCATCAGATTCTTTTCCAATGAGTCAACAATTCGCATGAGGTGGCCAAAGTACTGGAGTTTCAGCTTTAGCATCAGTCCTTCCAAAGAAATCCCAGGGCTGATCTCGTTCAGAATGGACTGGTTGGATCTCCTTGCAGTCCAAGGGACTCTCAAGAGTCTTCTCCAACACCACACTTCAAAAGCATCAATTCTTCGGCCCTCAGCCTTCTTCACAGTCCAACTCTCACATCCATACATGACCACAGGAAAAACCATAGCCTTGACTAGACGGACCTTAGTCGGCAAAGTAATGTCTCTGCTTTTGAAAATGCTATCTAGGTTGGACATAACTTTTCTTCCAAGGAGTAAGCGTCTTCTAATTTCATGGCTGCAGTCACCATCAGCAGTGATTTTGGAGCCCAAAAAAATAAAGTCTGGCACTGTTTCCACTGTTTCCCCATCTATTTCCCATGAAGTGATGGGACCAGATGCCATGATCTTCGTTTTCTGAATGTTGAGCTTTAAGCCAACTTTTTCACTCTCCTCTTTCACTTTCATCAAGAGGCCTTTTAGCTCCTCTTCACTTTCTGCCATAAGGGTGGTGTCATCTGCATATCTGAGGTTATTGATATTTCTCCCGGCAATCTTGATTCCAGCTTGTGTTTCTTCCAGTCCAGC
>SJYT01044659.1:36775-56226 GCA_006410635.1 Cephalophus harveyi | reverse complement strand
TAGCTACGATATTGTCTATTCATAGTTTTAAGTATATTTATGGAAAAGTTATAATAGTGGTTTTTTCAATCTTTTCTTAAATATCATGGAACCATTATGCTCATTTATTTGCAAAATTAAGATCTATTTACACTTTTTAATCCTGCTTTTTTCTTAAAAGTTTATTTTGAGCATGATTAAAAAACATTAAATACTCTTTGAAAATATTCACCATATAAAACAGTCTTTGAAAATATTTACCAGGTTAAATATCAGCTTTTGAAATAGATCTACCATAACACTTCCCTGGTGGCTTAGATGGTAAAGCATCTGCCTATAATGCGGGAGACTTCGGTTCAATCCCTGGGTCGGGCAGATCTCCTGGAGGAGGAAATGGCAACCCACTCCAGTATTCTTGCCTGGAAAATCCCATGGATGGAGGAGCCTGGTAGGCTACAGTACATGGGGTTGCAAAGAGTCAGACATGATTGAGCGACTTCATTTTAAATATCAGCAGCCTATAAGGGTACCACAATGCACTTCACCATCTTTCTTTCTCATATAGTATTTTTTCTTCAATCAGGCCATAATTCCTACCAATGCATTTCTATTGTCATAATCACTTTGAAAAAAGTAATATTATTAGTTGGACAGTTATGTTCAACTCTTTGCAACCCCTGGGACTATAACCTGCCATGCTCCCCTATCCATGGGATTCTGCAAGCAAGAATATTGGAGTAGGTTGCCATTCCTTTCTCCAGGGGATCTTCCCAACCCAGGGATCGAACCCAAGACTCCTGCACTGCAGGCAGATTCTTTACCTTCTGAGACACAAAGGAAGACCACTAGTGACCTCTACTGTTGCCATATATAATAGTATCTTGTTGTTCAGTCACTCAGTTGTGTCTGACTCTTTGTAGTCACAGGGACTGCAGCACACCAGGCTTCCCTGTCCTTCACTATTTCCCAGAGTTTCTCAAACTCATGTTCACTGAGTCAGTGATACCATCCAATCACCTCATCCTGTCATCCCCTTCTCCTGCTGCCTTCTGTCTTTCCCAGCATCAGGGTCTTTTCCAATGAGTCAGCTCTTTGCATTAAGTGGCTAAAGTATTAGACAAAGTATTGACCAAACTGGACTTCCCTGATAGCTCAGTTGGTAAAGAGTCCACCTGCAATGCAGGAGGCCCCGACAATTCCTGAGTCAGGAAGATCCACTGAAGAAGCGATAGGCTACCCACTCCAGTATTCTGGCCTGGAGAATTCCATGGACTGCATAGTCCATGGGGTTGCAAAGAATCAGACAGGACTGAGTGACTTTCACTTTCACTTTTTTCATTGGCCAAAGTGCTTCAGCTTCAGCATCAGTCCTTCCAATGAATACTCAGGGTTGATCTCCTTTAGGATTGACTGGTTTGATCTCCTTGCAGTTCGAGGGACTGTCCAGAGTCTTCCCCAACACTGCTTCAACTTTCTTAACCTAAAAACATCATTCTATAAAGTTGCCAACTTGCTTCCTAACGTCTATTTGCAAAATACATCTGGAATCTCTTCACTTCCATTAGTCTACATTACTGCCCTAAGGCATTATTTTCATCTAGACAACTGTAATAAGCTTTCAAAATAATTATTCTGCTTCTTATTTTGTTCCCTGCAAACCATGCTCCAAAAGTAGCCAAAGTGAGCTTTTAAAATGTAATCAGTTTACTATATTCTCTTCAAGTTCTTTTTTTTAATATAAATTTATTTATTTTAACTGGAGGTTAATTATGTTACAACATTGCATTGGGTTTGCCATACATCAATATGTATCCGCCACAGGTATACACATGTTCCCCATTCTGAACCCCCCTCCCACCTCCCTCCCCATACCATCCCTCTGGGTCGTCTCAGTGCACCAGCCCCAAGCATCCAGTATCATGCATTGAACCTGGACTGGTGACTCGTTTCATATATGATATTACACATGTTTCAATGCCATTCTCCCAAATCATCCCACCCTCTCCCTCTCCCACAGAGTCCAAAAGACTGTTCTATACATCTGTGTCTCTTTTGCTGTCTCGCATACAGGGTTATCGTACCATCTTTCTAAATTCCATATATATGTGTTAGTATACTGTATTGGTGTTTTTCTTTCTGGCTTACTTCACTCTGCATAATAGGCTCCAGTTTCATCTACCTCATCAGAACTGATTCAAATGTATTCTTTTTAATGGCTGAGTAATACTCCATTGTGTATATGTACCAAAGCTTTCTTATCCATTCATCTGCTGATGGACATCTAGGTTGCTTCCATGTCCTGGCTATTATAAACAGTGCTGCGATGAACACTGGGGTACATGTGTCTCTTTCAATTCTGGTTTCCTTGGTGTGTATGCCCAGCAGTGGGATTGCTGGGTCATAAGGCAGTTCTATTTGAAGTTTTTTAAGGAATCTCCACACTGTTCTCCATAGTGGCTGTACTAGTTTGCATTCCCACCAACAGTGTAAGAGTGTTCCCTTTTCTCCACACCCTCTCCAGCATTTATTGCTTGTAGACTTTTGGATAGCAGCTATTCTGACTGGCTTGAAATGGTACCTCATTGTGGTTTTGATTTGCATTTCTCTGATAATGAGTGATGTTGAGCATCTTTTCATGTGTTTATTAAGTTCTTTCAATAGCTTCTCAACACATTTAGAATAAAATTCACATTCCTTAGAGGTGTTGCAAGGTCCAATGTAAATCTTCCTCTCTTTTTAGTTGACTGCATAGAACCAGGTGTCTTTCTGTTGTTCGTAAATTTTAAGTCTTTTTCTGTCTTGGACTTTTATTTCAACATAGAAAACTCTTCCCTCAGATCTCAATTTAAATGCCATCACCTAACCATATAAAGTAGTCCCTAGTTTCTCTCCATCAACTCATGTTTTCTTCTTCATAGGGCTTATCAGTACTTGGTTTGCTTTTCTCTTATTTTGCTTTTTTTCTTTTTGTTTATTGTCTCCCTCCCATAAAATGCAAACTCTTTGAAAGATATGATTTTGTGTGTCTCATTTCTACTGCATACTCTGGGTTTCAGACAGTATTTGGCATGTTGTAGCTACTGAACAAATAATTGTAACTGAATTTATGAATGAGTAAATGAATGATGTTTTGGTATTTTGAATTATTTCCAATTTTTATCATTGTGCTACCATTAACATTTTATATATAAATATTTCCTGTTTTTAAATGGTATGCAAGATACGTGTCAAAGGGTATATGGATCTAAGAGCTAAAAACTGATTTCCAGAAATGTTGTAATAATTTTTACTTTTATAAGCAGTATATGAGAGTGTTCATTTCCACTAATATTATTACCAATTATTAATCCATTATCATTTCAGAAGCAAAATGTTGTACAATTGGTGATTTACTTTGCAATTATTTGATTACTGAAAAGATTGAACAAGCACATTTATACTTTATAAACTTTTAATATACTTCAGTAAATTAGCTGGTTATATCCTCTGCTCATTTAATTTTACTTAGGTATACAAACAATTGGTTCAAGATAATAAAGAAAGGAGTATGACAGGGCTGCCTACTGTCACCCTGTTTGTTTAACCTGTACACTGAGCACATCATGAGAAATGCTGGGCTGGATGAGTTAGAAGCTAGAATCAAGATAGGCAGGAAAACATCAACAACCTCAGATATGTGGATGATATCACTCTAATGGCAGAAAACGAAAAGAAACTAAAGAGCCTCTTGATGAGGGTGAAAGAGGCGAGTGAACAAGTCAGCTTAAAACTAAAAAAAAAAAGAAAAAAAAAAAGCTAAGATCATGGCATCTAGCCCCATTACTACAATTTCACTGTGAGTCCTTGGGGAGTTATTTGACTTCTCTGTGTCTTAGTTTACTCATATATAAACTGGTGACAGTAACAGTAGCTACCCCTAATGGGCCGTCATGAGAATTAAATGTGTCACTACAGATTTAAAAAGAAAAAGAAAAAGAAACTTACAACAGTTAAAAAAAATATACTAGCCTTTGATTTGTATCTTATATGGTAAACAAAAATCAACTAAAAATGGATTAAAGACTTAAGCAGAAAACCTGGAAGTATAAAATTTGTAGAAGAAAGCATAGGGAAAAGCCTCTCTGGCATTGCCCTTGCCCTCCAAAATAAAGTCAGCCACTGTTTCCACTGTTTCCCCATCTATTTCCCATGAAGTGATGGGACCAGATACCATGATCTTTGTTTTCTGAATGTTGAACTGTAAGCCAACTTTTTCACTCTCCTCTTTCACTTTCATCAAGGGGCTCTCACCATCTGCAGTGATTTTGGAGCCCCCCAAAAATGAAGTCTGATACTGTTTCCACTGTTTCCCCATCTATTTCCCATGAAGTGATGGGACCAGATACCATGATCTTTGTTTTCTGAATGTTGAACTGTAAGCCAACTTTTTCACTCTCCTCTTTCACTTTCATCAAGGGGCTCTTTAGTTCTTCCTCACTTTCTGCCATAAAGGTGGTGTCATCTGCATATCGGAGGTTATTGATATTTCTCCCAGCAATTTTGATGCCAGCTTGTGCTTCTTCCAGCCTAGTGTTTCTCATGATGTACTCTGCATATAAGTTAAATAAGCAGAGTGACAATATACAGCCTTGACATACTCCTTTTCCTATTTGGAACCAGTCTGTTGTTCCATGTCCAGTTCTAACTGTTGCTTCCTGACCCTGCATACAGATTTCTCAAGAGGCAGATAAGATGGTTTTGTATTCCCATCTCTTTCAGAATTTTCCACAGTTTATTGTGATCCACACAGTCAAAGGCTTTGGTATAGTTAATAAAGCAGAAATAGATGTTTTTCTGGAATTCTCTTGCTTTTTTGATGATCCAGCAGATGGCAATTTGATCTCTGGTTCCTCTGCCTTTTCTAAAACCAATTTGAACATCTGGAAGTTCACAGTTCACATATTGCTGAAGCCTGGCTTGGAGAATTTTGAACATTATTTTAGTAGCATGTGAGATGAGTACAATTGTGGGTAGTTTGAGCATTCTTTGGCATTGCCTTTCTTAGGGACTGGAATGAAAACTGACCTTTTCCAGTCCTGTGGCCACTGCCGAGTTTTCCAAATTTGCTGGCATATTGAGTGCATCACTTTCACAGCATCATCTTTTGTATATTGGTACAGTAATTATGGAAAACAATATAGAGGTGAATCAAATATTTGAAAATAGAACTACCATATGGTCCAGCAATCTCACTTCTGGATATATATCCAAAGAAAATAAATTACTGTCTCAAAGAGATGTCCTTATTCCCATGTTTAGTACAACACTATTCAGAATAGCAAAGATATGAAAACAACCAAAATGTCTATGGACAGATGAATGGATAAAGAAAACGTGATATATGGACACACAACTGAATATTATTCAGACTTTAAAAGAAGGAAAAAATCCTGGGATTTGTGACCTAGGGGACATTATACTAAGTGTAATAAGCCAGTCAGAGAGGAACAAATACTGTATGATATTATTTACATGCAGGCTACTGATACAAGATGGTGGACTAAGCACATATCTCTTATTTTTTTTCTGAAGACTCATTGAAATTAGAAGGGAAAAAAGATTGTTAATGAAAACATGTGTGAGATCTCTTATTATTTTTAGATATTATTGGACAGAAGATCTTAATGAATTTCAAAAATTTTTAAATATAATTAAATCACTTAGATCATATCAAAAAGAGTGTCCAATCTAAAAACTGACAAAAGACAAAAGTAGAGGTGGGTTTGTTTATTCCTTGGAGGCAAAACCACAAAGATGGTCCAAAATTAAATACAGTATTGTGAAAATTAATAAAGATTAGCTAGAGGCCATAAGTAATGGTAAATTATTGAAGTTTTATCTACAGAAAATCAGTGAGAATTAACTTATGCTACAATTTCCTTTGTATGCTATATATAAACTCTCAGAATATAACTGGAGATTTAATCTATAAATAACTGTTACCTTTGGAAAACTAAAGCTCCTAGCATTGGTGTTGACAACTCATATAAAACAACCTTCCTGTCCTTGCCTTAGTGTTTGAGATATTAAATCTGCGTGATCTGCCTGCTAGATTCATATACACACACATGGTAAAATAAATCCTGTCAGTTGACATGATCTGCTGATATTCAAAGAGCTTGGCATTAGCTCTCCTGTTGGAGAAATCTGTTAGGCAAAAGCAGGCTCCACACATGCAAAGGAAACCTATTCAGTTACTTATATAAGAAAACCTGAAAGATGGTAATGACAACCCTGTATGCGAGACAGCAAAAGAGACACAGATGTATAGAACAGTCTTTTGGACTCTGTGGGAGAGGGATGATTTGGGAGAATGGCATTGAAACATGTATAATATCATATGTGAAATGAGTCACCAGCCCAGGTTCGATGCATGATACTGGATGCTTGGGGCTGGTGCACTGGGATGACCCAAAGGGATGGTATGGGGAGGGAGGAGGGAGGGGGGTTCAGGATGGGGAACATGTGTATACCTGTGGTAGATTCATGTTGATGTATGGCAAAACCAATACAATATTGTAAAGTAATTAGCCTCCAATTAAAATCAATTAAAAAAATAAATAAATAAAAAGAAAACCTGTTCCCTTATTCCTAAATATGAATTGGCAACAAAGAAATACTATATAATTAAAAAAAATCTAGTGGCACAAAGGAGAGCCAAAATAAACAAGTGAAATTACTGACCATAGAGAAAATAAAAATATGTGAAGTTGCCCCAAACATACACACACAATTATAAATACTGTAAAAGTTTCAAGAAGATATTGTACACATAACACAGCATGTTAAAGAAGAATCAAGGAATAACTCAGAATACTTTGAAATTAAGTATATTTAAAAAGGGGGTGTGAAAGATGGAGTCAAGGGTGTTTCCCAGAATAAAATGAAAGTATGCAAAGAGATAGAGCATATGAGAGTAGAGATAATATATACTTAGAATAAAGTCAGGAGGTTCAATATCTAGTAAGGGGTCACAGAAGGATAATAAAAAAGAAGAAATAACAAAGAATTAAAGAAAAATGAACAGATTTAAAGATAGACATGTGCCTTCAGATTGGAAAGATCCACTGAATTATGGATGAAATAAAAACATACATAAACACAATATTGTTTCTGTTTTTTTTTTTTTTACAGTGAATACAGTAGACTAAGTGCAAAGAAGTGATCCTAAAAATTTCTTAGGGAGAAAAAAATGTTCTGCGGCAAAGAAACAATTAGATCAGCATATGATTCCTCTGTGTAAAAATGGATTGCAGCAGATATTATAGCATGTTTTCAACATCTTTAGCAATGTTATACCGAATCATAAATTAACCATGAAAAATGAAGTCATTTTCAGACATTCAACTTCTCATAAAGTTTACTATTCACTTACCATGTATAAAATAACTGTGAATGTACTTTTGTAATAACAGTACAAATAATCTTTAAAAAAGAGAAAGAGTGGTAATATTCCAAACTAGAAAATGAGATAATTAAAAAATACAGTTTTCAATAGAATCAAAGGCATGAAATATGTAGGACTAAATAAAGTGAAAGACATGCAAGACTTCTGTACTGAAAAGTCAGAAACACCACTGAAGCAAATTATAGGAGATCTGATATAAATTAAGGGCTAGATCATGCTCATGGATTGGAAGATTTAATATTTTTTAAGCTGTCATTCTTCACAAATCAATCCGTAGAAGTAAAATAAGAAGTACATCATAATACCCACACAGTTTATTTTAAAGATAAATTGATTTCAAAATGCATTTGAGATCAAACCAGTCAATCCTAAAGGAAATCAACTCTGAATATTCATGGAAAGGACTGATGCTGAAGCTGAAACTCCTATACTTTGGCTACCTGATGCAAAGAGCCAAGTCATTGGAAAAGACCCTGATGCTGGGAAAGATAGAAGGCAGGAGGAGAAGGGGGCAGCAGAGAATGAGATGATTAGATAGCATCACCAACTCAATGAACATGAATTTGCATAAACTCCAGGAGATAGTAGTGAAGGACGGGGACGCCTGGTGTGCTGCATTCCATGGGGGTTGCAAAGAGTCAGATACAACTTTGCAACCAAACAAAATGTGTTTGAAAATGCAAAAAGCATAGAATTCCCAAAAATCTTAGCAAAGTATAAGGTTGGATTACTTAAACTTGGAACTTCAAAACTTACAAAATTACAGTAATCAAAATAGAGTGATATTGGTATAAAGATAGACATTTGATTGATAGAAAATTTTATGGTAGTAGAATACTGTATATGTGAAACATTGAACTCTTTCTCATACTATATATAAATTTTAAATAAAAGTGGTTTATAAATCTGGTTATTTTTATAAATCTGAATGGGTTTCCCTGGTGTCTCAGATAGTAAAGAATCTACCTGCAATGCAGGAGACCCAGGTTCAATCCCAGGGTTGGGAAGATCCTAACCTGGAGAAAGAAATGGCAATCCACTCTAGTATTCTTACTTGGAGAATTCCATGTACAGAGGAGCCTGATGGGCTACAGTTCATGGGGTCGCAAAGAGTTGGACATGACTGAGCGACTAACATTTTCATAAATCTAAATAGGGCTTCCCAGGTGGAGCAGTGGTAAAGAATCTGCCTGTCAATGCAGGAGACACAAAGAGACAGGTTTGATACCTGGGTCAGGAAGATCCCCTGGAGTATGATATGGCAACCCACTGCAATAATCTTGCCTGGAAAATTCCATGGACAGTGGAGCCTGGTGGGCTACAGTCCACAAGGCCCAAAGAGTCGGACATGACTAAGTGCACATTCACATGTATAAATCTAAACACAACATCTAAAACTAGAAAACTTTTAGGAGATAATATAGAATATCTTTACTGCCTTGGGGTTAGTAAAAAGGACTAACCGTAAAATATATAATAAATTACATTTCAACAAAAATTTTGCTTATAAAAATGATATCATAATGTAAATGTATAATCATGATGCAGTTATAAAATATGTATCTCACAAAGGACTTTATTCAGAATATATAAAAATTTCTATAATTCAATAATATAAAAGTCAATAAGTGAATAATAGTCTTGAAGATACATTTCACCAAAGATAGCTGAAAGCACAATAAGTGTAGAGATACCTAAGGATTAATAATAAGCATGTTTTATGTGCTTCTTTGACGTTCTTCTTTTTAGACATTCTTCTATATTTTATTAAGTGTCCAAATAATTTTCTGTTTTTAAAAGTTGGCATTTGTATCTTATATGAAGTGAGGTCCTTATATCTTCTGAGTGTAAATCTTTTATCAGATGTTTTGTAAATATTTTCTCCCCATGGCTTATATTTTCATTTCTTTAACATCTTGCAAAGCACAGCAGTTTATAGTTTTGATGAATTCCAATTTATAATTATTTTCTTTTGAAATTGCTGTCTGTGCCTTCTCAGAAATATTTACTTAATCTCAAGTAATGAAGATTTTCTCCCGTGTTTTTTTCAAGAAGCCTTAAAATTTTTGCTCTCACATGATCTTTTTATGTTAACCTTTATGTGCTTGTGTATGTATGAGGCAATGGTCAAGGTTCAAGATTATTCAAGTGAATGTTTGAATATTTGTTGAAGACTTTCCCTTACCTCACTGAATTTCCTTTGTTGCAAATCAATTGGCCGTACAGTGTGTAGGTCTATTTTGAAACTCTATTTTTTTTTTTTACATTCAGCTATATATCTGATCTTATATCAATACCATGCTGCCTCAATTAATTTAGCTTTACTTTTGGAAGCAATTAGGAGTCCTCTAGTTTTAGTTGTCAGAATCATTTTTGCTATTTTGTTGATTTCTCTACAATTTTTTTTTTTTTACATTTGTTGATTTCTCTACTTTTTTTTTTTATTCTAGTTGCCAATTTCTACCAAAATCTTTCTGGAGTAACATCAGGAAGATGGTAGAATAGGAAGTCCTTGGCATTATTTCCCTTCACAGAAAGCCTAGCAACTATCCACAGATAAGAATGGCTTTGTGAAAATCCCAGAATCCATGGGTGAAGGTGAATCATCCCCTTGTGCCCCATGGGGGGGGGGAAAAAAATAAGCAACAGCAACCAAAGAAACCCAGAAAAGCTGCATTAGAAGATAAGATGAGCAGTTTCACTTTGACCATGTAACCCCTTCCCCAGGCCAACACAGAGCCACAGAGAGAAGCTTCCCTTCGGTCTATGGTTTTATCAGTGGCGAAAAGAGAACCCAAGGCACACATCCAGCTTCTCCAACTATCTGGGGCACTTCCTGGGAGACCACTTTTGTTTCACAGCACAGGCTAATCAGTAGGACTAGATGGCCAGGAGTCAAGTGGAAATAAAGAAAGGGACAGGGCTCAAGCAACCAGTGCAGGGATCTTGGCAGACCAGGTTCCTGATGGTAGCCACACAAGACCAGAGAGCTTGGCTCACTCACAGTGTTAAGCCAATGGTTTCATTTGGCTAGGAGGCACGGTGACCATTAGTTCTTCCTGGCTTGGGTACCCAGCAGTCTGGCCCAGCCAGAGAGCCCGTAATAATATGGCCCAGCTTGAGTAAGCAAACACCACTGCCTAACGTGAGCGTAGCCTCTGGTTCCTCCTGACCAGGTAGGCCAGCCAACAATCTAGCCCAACTATGCAGCATAGCCAGTGGCTTGTCCAATCATGAAGCCCAGTCTGCAGTCCCACCCAGCTGTGGAAAACAGCCTATGGCAGCACCCAATCATGAGACCCAGACTGAGGCATCATCCAGCCATGGAACTTGAGATCCCCTCCAGTGGTGTGGCCAACCCTGAAGAACAGCCACAATGCAGTCCGACCAGTGGGACTACCTGGCCAGGGAGCACATCCTGAAGCCCTAACCAATTATGGAGAACAATCAGTGGCACCAACCAGCCAAAGAGCCCAGCCAGTGACCCCTCCCAACCTCAGAACATGAGCTTCTCCTGATAGTACCAGAAAGCAAGCTGCTCCTGCCTACAGATGCTACCAGGTGGCTCATCCATCCAGAGTTAGCCATGCTGACAGGTGACAGTGTTTCCTTGCTGAAGTGAGTCTGGAAAAGCTGGAAGAGGCAACTGCTTCCTCAAATGCTCAGGTTTTTCTAATAAAACAAGGATGTGACTATTAGTGTTATCTGGATAGGGAAGTAGCTGAGGACAGCTGGCAGATAAAATTATGAGGTCACTTTTTACATGTTAAATTGGTTCCAGTAGGCTTCCCTCGTAGCTCAGTTGGTAAAGAATTTGCCTGCAATGCAGGAGATCTGGGTTCAATTCCTGGATCTGGAAGATCCTCTGGAGAAGCAAATGGCAACTCACTCCAGTATTCTTGCCTGGGAAATCCCATGAACAGAGGAGCCTGGTGGGCTACAGTTCATGGGGTTGCAAAGAGTCAGACATGACTTAGCAACTATACCACCCTACAGATATTTATATGGAAATGTTCACCAGGCAATGGGAAAAGAGAGCTGATGGCACAAGAGAGATTTTAAGTCTGGAGACAAAATTTGAGATACAAAACTATTAATACTTAAAGATGGATTCACTCTGGAGAATTGAAACTATGTGAAGGATTGTGAATGCCAAGGGAGAAATTTTAGAATGAGTAAAAACAGAACAATTTGAAGCAAACAAACCTTAGAAAGTAGGATTTGCAGACTTGCAGTTCCAAAAGTTGATTAGAAGAACTATTTGACATGGATATCAGTTAAGTCCAAGGGATTTTATAGAACTACTAAAGAGATTTTATTTTCATCACAATAAGAAGTATCTTTCAAAATATTTTTTTAAACTCTTAGATTTATATAATTGTTAAAACTTTCAACCAACTATATACTTAATCTCACATGAAATTAACCTCACCATTATTCCATTCTGATTCCTTCTCAGCAAACCTGTTGGTACTCCACAATCCACTGTTCTTTTTCCTTTGACCCAATTATTTGTCCAATAACTGTCTCATGACTTTCTGCTGTCTACTATTGATCCTAATTGATTCTTCTTTTCTCTTTTTAGCTGTCTCTAGGCTATGTCAGAATTCATTATACATTTATAACCTTATTTGAGATTTTAGGAAAGTATCATCCTACTTACTCAACCATATCTCCTATTGTTTCTCAATCTGAATATTTTGTTTCTAGGAAGGCAATTTGCCACTACTGGCTTAACAGTATCTTGTGCAAATTGGAGCTTTTCTTTTATTCATTATTGTTCCCTCTGCTGAGAACACACTATTCTTTATTTTCTTCATATTTAAATCCACCCTACAATTATGGTTTAAGTCCAACCACATTTATGAAGCGTTTTCCTTACTACATTAGCCCATCCTGATGTTGTTGCTCAGTCACCCAGTCCTGTCTCACTCTGCGAACCCATGGACTGTAGCATACCAGGGCTTTCTGTCCTTCACCATCTCCCAAAGTTTGCCCAAGTTCATGTCCATTGGATCAGTGATGCCATCCAGCCATCTCATCCTCTGATGGACTCTTCTCCTTCTTCCCTCAATCCTTCCCAGCATCAGGGACTTATTTCCAATGAGGCTGCTGTTCTGATCTTATCTTTTCTTAATTTGTTGCTTTAGCAACCAGTTTTCACAGTTAATCATGTATTGTCTCGTTTTCTCTGTAATCATTCTATGTGTTCATTGTCTGAACAAGTTTGTAATTTCTTTGGTGTAAGAACCACTGCTTTTGTAATTTGCTTAACCCATGATGAAGTAATAAACACATTTGTTGTTAAACATTTTTTAAGAAAAAGGTAATAAATGTATTTGGATTTTTTAAGTAGAAATTATTCCCATCATTTTAAAACTTTTTTTTTCTGATTTTTTTAGCTTGATAGATTCTTGTTCCTCCTTTATTCAATGGCAAATCTCCCTTCTCAATGAAGTATTTCTAGATCACCCAAGTACACATTGATCTTTCTTTGATAAGTGAAAGTGTTAGTCACTCAGTCACGTCTGACTCTTTGCAATCCCATGGACTATAGCCTGCTTCTGCCCATGGAATTTGCCATGCAAGAGTACTGTAGTGGGTGACAATAAATAATTAGAATGTATTTTCCAGGGTGCATTCTAGTTGTTTTACATTCATAATATACATTTTGCAATTGAGTTGGAAGAATGTGAAATGCCTATCCTTATTTCAGTAAGATTCTGAGACCTAACAATTTTTAATGACACATCTAAAATAAAATATATAGAAAGTGGCACATTTAGGATTAGAACTCAGGACAGTGTTGCTCCAAAACCCAAGATCTTTTACTGTTTCCTAATTTTATAATACTCTTTAAAAAAACATCTCTTGAGCACTCATAGTACAGCAGTAACTTTGCTTGCATCATGGTGACAGTCTAATTAATAAGATAATCCTTGCCCTCACTTTGCTCACAATCTAGTGCAGGAATTAAACAGATGCATCAGTTTTAATTACAGCTTCATATATGTGTTTTGGAGGTTGGGAGGCAGAGCTGAATGGATATGCTATGAGTGAAATGTATGTAAATAAGTGACTCAAACTGCCAACTGAAACACTAGTATTCTAGTATGAAAGTGTTTGATATTACTCCTCTCTGGAAATTAGAAAGCAGGAAAATCAACTTGATGGAAGAAGCATATTTATTACATCTTGACCTTCATTTGGAGCCTGTAATATGCTTTTTGGTTGAAATAAAGCTCTTGCAAAAGAATCAGGCTATGTTATTTAATATCACTGTTAAGTCCTTGAAGTAGCTTCATACAAGTTTATATACTTGATTGAAATCTGTTTCAGTTTGTTTTTTAATTACAGAATGAGATGATTTGTGAGAGAAAGAAGAGAAAAACACAGTCATCAATAATGTGGCACCCTCAGGCACAATGAAGACATTTTAGGTTTTGAAATGGTATTTTTAACCAACTAAGGCAAACAACTGTCATCAGTAACTATTGAATTTAATTTGCAAATAGCTCAAGTTGTCTCTTTGACAGTTACTTGTGCATGACCATATAGTCAATCCATGTGCCCTCTCCTTCTCTGGCATAAAAAGGCTATAAGATGACATGTTCTAGGTGACTCTCACTAAAAAATTCATCCTCTCTTTGAAGTTGTTTTCATGTTTCTGTGACATCTTTTGGGAAGCCTATGATGTGGGAATAGGATGAGCTTATATATCCATACGTAGAGAATATACCTCTTGTATCATCCTTGTGTATTTGTCATCCTTTAATTCATTCAATATCCCAACATTCATCCATTCATTTTTTATTCAATCATTGTTAGCACCTTCTACCTATCAGAAATCATTTTAGGCACGGATAATGCAAAACTGAATTAGACATTTTCCAAACTCTCAAGAAAATGACTCTTTGGAAGAGGAATGTTATATATGCAACCTTAAAATTATAATAATTTCTCAGCTTATGAGTACAAACTAAGGCCAACAAAATGAATGCAATGTGATATCTTACTAACTCATCCTTCTTTAATTTCAGGACAAATCACTCTAAAATTCATTCTGTTCTCTAGTATCTCAGAAAAATCCATGGGAGGGACTATTTGTATATCCAAGTCAGTCCTGGCCAATGCTTGTGTTCTTGCCAACAATATATTTTAAATTATAAATCCCACTACTCCTCAGGCTTTTCTAGAGCTCATAATTTGCCCTAAACTATGATCACAGTTTTAGTTCATTGATTCCTAAAATGTCAATGTTCACTCAACATCTCCTGCTTGACTGGGATAACCACGATGGTGTGGTCACTCACCTATAGCCAGTTAACCTGGAGTGTGAAGTCAAGTGGGCCTTAGGAAGCATCACTACAAACAAAGCTAGTAGCAGTGATGGAATTCCAGCTGTGCTATTTAAAACCCTAAAAGATGATGCTGCACTCATCATTTTTTAAAGTGTTGCACTTGATATGTCAACAAATGTGGAAAATTCAGCAGTGGTCACAGAACAGGAAAAGGTCAGTTTTCATTCCAATCCCAAAGAAAGGCAACACTAAAGAATGTTCAAATTACTGTACAATTACACACATTTTACATGATAGCAAGATATGCTCAAAATCCTGCAAGCTAGGCTTCAGCAGTACATGAACTGAGAACTTCCAGATCATAAGCTGGATTTAGAAAAGGCAGAGGAACCAGAGACAACATTGTCAACATCTGTTGGACTATAGAGAAAGCAAGATAATTCCAGAAAAATATCTACTTCTGCTTCATTGACTACTCTGAAGCCTTTGACTGTGTGGATCACAATGAACTGTGGAAAATTCTTCAAGAGATGGGACTACCAGACCACCTTACCTGCCTCCTGAGAAAACTATATGTGGGTCAAGAAGCAACAGTTAGAACTGGACATGGAACAATGGACTGGTTCCAAATAGGGAAAGGAGTACATCAGGGCTGTACATTGTCACCCTGCTTATTTAACTTATATACCGGGTACATCATGCAAAATGCTGGGCTGGATGAAGCACAAGCTGGAATTAAGATTGCCAGGAGAAATATCAATAACCTCAGATATGCAGATGACACCACCCTTATGGCAGAAAGTGAAGGGGAACTAAAGAGCCTCTCAATGAAGGTGGCAGAAGAGAGTAAAAAAGCTGACTTAAAACTCAATAATTAAACAGATAAATATACTAGTTAACTCCACATACATGACAACCATATCCTCATTTTAGTCAATCCAGGGCATCTCCATAAGATGGAAGATGCTCCAGGGCATCTTCCATAAAATATAACCATATAAGCATAATAATATATTAAAATTGCCTGATAGAAAAAAAGAAAAAATTGCTTGATAGAGAACAAAATGGAATTGAGATTATATAAATTCTATGGTATGTAATGAAATATAACAGAATGTCAACATAGAGGAACTGATCTGGAAGATGCATGTTGAATGACTTCAGTAGAACATGAACAGAAGTGAAAGACAGCATGTTACAGGTAGATGAAGCAATATGAGCAAAGGCATAAGTTATTGAAAAACTATGTTTATGTTCAGTCATCTGTGAGCTGTTCATTATATACAGAGCAAAAGAGAGGATGACCAGACTTTAGATGTGTTGAGTTTGAGATAACTGTGGAGCATCCAGAAGCAGAAAAGGAATAGGCAGCTGAAGCTTAGGATATATGCCTTGGCTGGATATAAAGATTATTAGTCATAAGCATTTGTGGCAATTGACAGCATGGGAATGAATACTCAGGAAGAACATTTGGATAAAGAAAAAAGTGTGGTAATGATGAAACCCTGCCAAAATTCAACGTTTCAGGAGAAATGTGTTAGTGACAATTTGATTGCAAAGACAGGGTCCCTCTCAAAATTAACAAGAAGGGGAGAGGTTTTTGTTATAAGGATACAGAGATAATGCAGAACTAAGGACTAAAAAGAGGCTTCCCAGGTAGTTCAGTGGTAAAGAATCCACCTGCCAATACAAGAGATGCAGGAGATGTGGGTTCAACTCTTGGGCCGGGAAGATGACTTGGAGAAGGAAAAATAAACCTGCTCTAGTATTCTTGCCTGGGAAATCCCATGAACAAAGGAGCCTACTGGGCTACAGTCCATGGGGTCACAAAGGGTCAGACACAACTAAGTGGCTGAGCACACAGGCACAGACAAAAATTTAGCCAAACATCATAAGGGATGATAACTGAAAAGCTATTAGGAACTACGGTTTCTTTTATCTGCTTTCCCAGGATTCATTCATATCTCCTGAATTTTCTGCTTTCACACATACATGGAATATATACAGTACCCAAATACTGAATTTAGATCACTTCTAAATTCAAGTATCCAACAAAAATTCAAGTTTCTACTTAAAGAAATGCCTCATTGGCTTGTTTCAGATCAAACTTCCTGCTGTGACTGATAGATAAAACACACATACACATATATTTACATATAGAAATATTTGTTTGAAAACAATGGAGAGATACCAAGGCCATGATTACTTGCAGAACTAAGCTTCTAGAGAACAAGAAAGTCCACAGAGGAGAATCCAACAGGTCCATATGCTTTTCTACTGATTTGCTGATTTGAAAGTGGCAGCTAATCAACTGAGAAGCTGATCAGACATTTCAGGTATGTTTTGGGGTTGCAGGGCAAGCATTGGAGGCCAAGGATCACCAAAGAGGAAGAACAATAGAAAACACTTCAGGCTTTTAAATGAGACCCTGATAACTGCACCTTACATTAAAGGATAATCTACAACAAAGGCTAATGTTCACAAAGACTAGAATCTAAGTTTTAATTACTCCCATCCCTGATTGGATTAAACTGATTTACCCTCAAATGCCTGTGAGAAGCAAGTGTAAGTCATTTCTTGTGCAAGATAATATCAAGTAGAATCCCAAAGGATGTTTACAAACTATTATAATCTAATAATTATGTCTAATTATCTATCAAAATAACCAGGTCTAAAATTTACAATAAAATGACCAAATACAATAGAAAACAATAGAAACAGACTGACAGATGATCCAGATATGATATTGAAACTATCACGAACAGGCTTTAAATTATGTTTCCAGACACTGTGGCCTATAGAATAAATCTAGTCTGCTGTCTGATTTTGTAAATACATTTTATTGGAAAATATCTGTGCTCATTTGTTTGCATAGTCCTTTTCATGCATAGTCCTTTTCATGCTAAAATGGCACAGCTAAGTAACTGCAACAGAGATCTTATGCCCATCGAAGTTGAAAAGATTTAATATACAGCCCTCTAAAATAAAAGTTTGCCAATCACTGTTTTAAATTGTTTGATTAAAATATCCAAGAAATTAAGTATAAAGACTGAAAATTGGCAACGTAAATTGATATAGCCACTATGAACAGTATGGAGACTCCTTGAAAAACTAGGAATACAACTACCATATGACCCAGTGAGAGGGTAACAGGCAGGAAGGCCAGGGGTCTCCAAATGGAGGAAATAGGCGGCAAGTGTCAGACATTTTCTCTCTCTTAAGTGGCACGAGGAAACAAACTAGCGATATTTTTTCTTCCTCCATACAAATTTAAAAGGAGGTTTCTCTTTAAATTCTGTGTTGCCATGACACCTGGTTTCACCTGAAGCTAACCAATGCCTTTTTCTTATGGAAATGTTTATCTTAAGCTATGCTAATGTACTATGCATTTACCCCAAACTCTGTCTTCAAGTTGGTTCCACCTTTTGGGCTCAGAACCTACTTGATAAACCAGTATGTTATACTCCGATATTGTTCCTCTAATCTATGTAAATGACACTATTTGTATGGTGATCTGCCCTTCTTCAAGGTTCAAGTTAATCATTTTATGGCCCAAGATAAACCATTTGGAGCCAAGGTTATCCCAAAATACATCTTATGGGTGAGGGGCCTGGTGCCATTCTAAGTTTTGAGACATTCCTTTCTTTCATTAACAGACTGCTGGTGACTATATAACATCCAGCTAAAGACTAGCAGGGGGGTACTCTTTCTGCCCCCTTCTGATGCCTATGTCAGAAGCTTTCTCTATCTCCTTTATACTTTAACAAAACTTTGTTACACAAAAGCTCTGAGCGATCAAGCCTCGTCTCTGGCCCCTGATTGAATTCTTCTCCTCCAGAGGCCAAGAATCCCGGCATCAAAATTCAACAACAACCTTTCACCAGCAATCCCAATACTGAATATATACCCTAAGAAAACCATAAATGAAAAAGACAAATGTACCCCAATGTTCATTGCAACACTATTTACAATAGCTAGGACATGGAAGCAACCTAGATTTCCATCAGCAGATGAGTGGATAAAGACGCTGTGGTACATATATACAACAGAATATTACTCAGCCATAAAAAGGAACACATTTGAGTCAGTTTAGTAAGGTGGATGAACCTAGAGCCTGTGATACCGAGGGAAGTAAGTCAGAAAAACAAATATTGTATATTAATGCATATATATGGAATCTAGAAAATGGTACTGATGAACCTATTGGCAGGGCAGGAATAGAGATACAGACACAGAGAACAGACTTTGGACACAGCAAGGGAAGGAGAGGGTGAGATGAATTGAGGGAATAGCACTGACATATATGTGTAAAATAGATAGCTAGTGGGAAGGAGCTCAACTTGGTGCTCTGTGATGACCTAGAGGGGTAGAATGGGGTGGAGGATTGGGGGGAGGTTCAGGAGGGAGGGAACATATGTGTACTTGTGGTTGATTTACGTTGTTGAATGGCAGAGACCAACACAATACTGTAAAGCAATTATCCTCCAATTAAAAATCGTTTAAAAAAGACTGAAATTATTTGCAGTTCTATGCAAACATGAAAAATACAGGAATAGGAAATTCGAAACTGAAAAAATACAATAAAATTAAATATCAATGAATAGGTTTAATAGATTCAACACAACGGAAGATATAATTAGATTAACTTGAAGATAGCACATAAGACAATATCTGTCTCTTATACACATCTACTAAAGAATGTTCAAATTACTGTACAATTACAC
>SJYT01044659.1:10875-28288 GCA_006410635.1 Cephalophus harveyi | reverse complement strand
GGGGAAAGCTGCCACGAGCTCAAATAAAGTAATTGAAAGGAATAAGTCAAATACAGGTCACCAGTGGCCTTTATCGAAGAAGGAAATGGGAACCCATTGACCTTCGTGATGAAAGTTTCAGTGCTGTCAGAGGTGCAAAAGCCTGATTGCAAGCAAAAGCCTGATTGTGGTAAGGTGAAAAATAAATGAGAGCCCTTGAGAATCTCATAAAGGCTATGGACTTCCTTGCCAGAAAGATGCACATGCACACACACTCATAAAAATTTTTCCCTCGTTCCAATGGGTCCATGTACCTTCTGGAACCATTTATCCATCCCACTTGCAGAAAGCATACCGTACAGTATTATAATGAGGATCTTGTTTATGAAGAAGTGAAACAGCAGTAACCAGTGCAGGAAAAATATTGGTAAAGGTTTGAGGTTTTAATGTGTTTTATTTTAATGAGAGACTTTGAGCACACTTATAAATTTTCAAAAGAGAGTAAACAAAAAAGAAGAGGTTGTAAACACACAAAGCAGAGAAAATAACTGAAGGATAACCTTGGTTACTATCATGGAGAAGATAGGAAGGGATAAAAATAAGACCAAAGGGAAGAGGCAATAAACAGAAAGATCACCTCTTCTTGGGTTGGAAGAAATGATTAGATGACAAGTATGGATATAAATAAATTTCTATGATATGGAATCAGAAAATTATTTAACTTCATTGCTATTTGCTTCATTTTTTTTTTATGAAGAAAGAAAAGGTATCATATATAGAATGGTGGACAAGAAGATAACAACTGAAGGGATTTAAGACTCCAATTATTTCAATGGTATTTGACCAAATATTTTCACTGAGCAAATGATTTGAGAACCACGTTTCAGGCAAAACTAAAACATACTCCTTGCCTTGGAAGAACTCACTGTATAAATTAATAATAGAACACAATCCCTCACGTGATATAGTGGCTAACTATAACACCAAGAGGTGAAGGATTGTGAAGCTTGACTCAATAGGAAGGAGTATCTATCTAAAAAAAGGGAATAACACATATGTGCCAACTATTTCTGGAGAAGGAAATGGCAACCCACTACAGTGTTCTTGCCTGGAGAATCCCAGGGACGGGGGAGCCTGGTGGGCTGCCTTCTGTGGGGTCTCACAGAGTCGGACACAACTGAAACGACTTAGCAGTAGCGGCAGCAGCCAACTATTTCACATGAGCAGCAGTTAATTACCTGCAGAGTCCTAAAAACACAGGCTCACTTATAATCTAATGAGGTGATTAGTTCAAGTATTATCTCAATGCTATTTCAATTTTAGTCACTTTGAAATAACTTCCATAATTGTACATCTTTTGTAAAGTAGGATTCCCTGCTTTATCCTAAATCTACCTCTTTCCAATCAAAAGAACCCTCTAGTCCTATCACTCTTTGTCTTGATTCTACAGATTTTAAACAGACATCTGAATCATACTCAGTTCAGTTCAGTTCAGTCGCTCAGTCGTGTCCAACTCTGTGACCCCATGAATCGCAGCACGCCAGGCCTCCCTGTCCATCACCAACTCCCGGAGTTCACTCAGACTCACGTCCATCGAGTCCATGATGCCATCCAGCCATCTCATCCTCTGTAGTCCCCTTCTCCTTCTGCCCTCCATCTTTCAGGTTCTTTTCTAATGAATCAGTTCTTTGCATCAAGTGGCCAAAGTATTGGAGCTTCAGCATCAGTCCTTCCAATGAATATTCAGGACTGATTTCCTTAGGATTGACTGGTTTGACTGTCCCTTAGGCAGTCCAAGGGACTCTCAAGAGTCTTCTCCAACACTTCTTCAGTACTCAGCTTTCTTTATAGTCTCACATGCATACATAACTACTGGAAAAATCATAGCTTTGACTAGATGGACCTTTGTTAGCAAAGTAATGTCTCTGCTTTCTAATATGCTGTCTAGGTTGGTCATAGCTTTTCTTCCAAGGAGCAAGTGTGTTTTAATTTCATGGCTGCAGTCATCATCTACAGTGATTTTGGAGCCCAAGAAAATAAAGTCTGTCACTGTTTCCATTGTTTCCCCATCTATTTCCCATGAAGTGATGAGACTGGATGCCATGATCTTATTTTTTTCTTTGAATGCCTTTACTGTATGTATTCTAGCAGATTTCTCTAACCAGTGCTTTAGTTGTCCACCTTTCCATGATTGCATTCAGGGTTGAAAGATATCCTGTACTAGAGTAGAATGCATCCAAATAACCCCCAAAATAAACCACATATTTTCAAAATACAGTTATTCTATCTAGTGAGAGTGTCATCCTAAAACTGGAATGGTGTATCACAGTACAAAAAAAGGGTTCCAATTTTGAGTCTTGTGTCCTAGATTCTAATTCCTAATCTAATATTAATGCTTTGTGTACTTGGACAAGTCACCTAATCAATTCAAGTTGGTTTCATCAATAACAATATATACTTGAGAAATTAAAAGGATTTACAATGTGTCAAGATAGTCTCCAAAATTGAGCACCAAAGTCTTAGACATGGAACTGAATAAAATCCTCCAAATAAGAGTTAAGAGTCACCTGGGTTCTAATTTGAGTTCTACCATTAATTATCTGGATTCTTGAGAAATCAAAAGCTCTTTGGGTCACAATTTTATCATGCATATAATATGGAAATTGGAAGGAAACATGTGAAAAGTTAAAGGAATCACCAGGAGGAAACCTCAGAAGATAAGTATGGGGTTGGCCAAAAAGTTCATTCAGGGTTGTCATAACATGTAAGTACCTGAACAAACTTTTTGGCCAACCCAATAGATAAACAGAAGCAGCCCACTGCCCAAGACTCACTGATACTATGAAGTTCTCAAGAGATGATGGCAGTTTAACAAATTGGCATCATTATTTTATACATAGCACTATTAAAAGAGCCAGATGTTTATATGAGCCTGAGCATGTTCAGTGCATTATCTTTCTAGAGACATTATTAAGGGAGTGAAAATCTAATCAGAAGCCTTTTGGAGAATGTGTGGTTAGTTGAATGATTTCAATATTTGGTGGCATTGAAGTAAAACAGACTGATGAGCTCTGTCCACAAAACACAAATGTTTACTACGGTTAATATCTTTCATTAAGTCTTTCTTTGACCTAAGAACAAAGGTTTCTATAAAGTGACTTCATTTTTAGTCTCTGGTCCATAATGTGTTTTTTAATAGTCATATCTCTCAGAGAGCAATATGATTTCAAATTTTTGTAAATCACCACCCTAATTTTATCCTTTATTACAAGGATATGAAAAACATGTCCTCACAGAATTGCTGTAATTTTCATGTAAGATAATGCACTTTGTAGCACTTAATCTTGTTTAAGGCAATTGTTATAATAATATTATGTATTTTGTTATTTGGTACAGAAGGAAAACAGCTAAATAGGAGATAATATTCTTTCCCTAAAAGAGCTTAATAGTTTGGAAAATGATAGATTTTCATGCAGAAATTAACATAATAACAATTACTGATAATATTTACTGAGTTCTCAGCACTTTCCAGACACTGTGCTAAGTACTTTATATTTCATCTTCAACAACTGTCTGAGAAAGTTACTTTTATTATTCTTATTTTATGGAAGAAAAATAAATCTAAATGGGTTAAATAATCTTCATAAGATCACAAAGCTAGTTAAGTGATAGAGCAAAGATTTTAACCTAAATAATCTGATTCTAGGAAAGAGTCAAAGCTTGTATTTGGGGGTCAGGGAAATTTTCTGTTTAACATAGAAGAGTGGTATTAAATTATTGGCCTGTTAACTATTGTGAAGAAGAAAATGACAACCTTAGATTTTGCCCTGCAAGGTTGTAAAGTCATTGGTATTTGCATTTTTTAAACACAAAATGGTAAAGCCATTTCTAACAAAAATGTTTTTTAAAAGAAGGAAGTTACAACTTTAATTTCAGGCCAGATTCTAGTTAGTTTGCTCTATGACAGTTATGCTATTTTTACCTTTCAAAACTTACTAACTTTCAATTACTGATTACAAGTAGCAAAATACTTGCTGATAGCTTCAGACAAGTGCCCACATGTGTCCTAAATGTTTACACTTAATGAATTTGGAAACTGTCATCTCTGTCTTCATATGACTAAAATGTGTTTTCCTTGTGATAATGTTACTTGTTATAGCTAAATAATATTTGAATAATTGAAATTACTTCTTTTCTGATCAAATTTTCAGAGGGACCACTGCCAGGAGGATTTTTTTTAAACAGGTGAATGTTATGAAGGAAACGTATTATATTCCTTCATCTTTGGGCCACCTTAGAAGAATAACTGTAAACTCTGTAACCAGGAGTATAGAAATTGCAATAGGTTTATTCCTGTTTCAGTCTTTGCTACTGCTGCTGCTAAGTCACTTCAGTCGTGTCCGACTCTGTGTGACCCCATAGACGGCAGTCCACCAGGCTCCCCCGTCCCTGGGATTCTCCAGGCAAGAACACTGGAGTGGGTTGCCATTTCCTTCTCCAATGCGTGAAAGGGAAAAGTGAAAGGGAAGTCGCTCAGTCGTGTCAGACTCTTCGCGACCCCATGGACTGCAGCCTACCAGGCTCCTCTGTCCATAGGGTTTGCCAGGCAAGACAACTGGAGTGGGGTGCCATCACCTTCTCCAGTCTTTATTCAACTATAAATCTGTTTTAGGGCAGAGTCATTTCAGCTGTATTTTTCTGCTTCCTGAAACATCTAATGGAGCACTAGTTGCAAGAGAAGAAGCAGAGAGCAACAGAGAATGAGGTGGTTGGATGGCATTATTGCCTCAGCGGACATGAGTTTGAGCAAACTCCAGGAGGTAACGAAGGACAAGGAAGCCTGGTGTGATGCAGCCAATAGGGTTGCAAAAGTTGGACAAAACTGAGTGACCGAACAGCAAGAAGTTGCACAGTAACAATTCAATAAATATATACTGTATACTGCATATAAGAACGGAGATAGAATAGTGGGGTTTTGTAATTACTTTACCTGTTGGTCTCCCCACTTGCAAAGAGAAAAATTAACTTCTCTGTCATTGCTATTTTGTTGTATAGTTTATACATGTGAAAATGAACTGAGGTACAATCAACATCCATCTAGTCAAGGCTATGGTTTTTCCAGTGGTCATGTATGGATGTGAAAGTTGGACTGTGAAGAAAGCTGAGCACCGAAGAATTGATGCTTTTGAACTGTGGTGTTGGAGAAGACTCTTGAGAGTCCCTTGGACTGCAAGGAGATCCAACCAGTCCATTCTGAAGGAAATCGGTCCTGGGTGTTCTTTGGAAGCAATGATGCTAAAGCTGAAACTCCAGTACTTTGGCCACCTCATGCGAAGAGTTGACTCATTGGAAAAGACTCTGATGCTGGGAGGGATTGGGGGCAGGAGGAGAAGAGGATAACAGAGGATGAGATGGCTGGATGGAATCACCGACTTGATGGACATGAGTTTGAGTGAACTCCGGGAGTTGGTGATGGACAGGGAGGCCTGGCGTGCTGCGATTCATGGGGACGCAAAGAGTCGGACACAACTGAGCGACTGAACTGAACTGAACAATCCACAAAGCCCTAGAAAGTCCCTTTCTATGTCCCCCTCTCTCTTGCTACACATCTCAAGCCTCCACATGCCCACTGGACCTTCAATGCAGAATCCTTCTTATAATCTTTTTTTAATTCCCAGTGTTGTAGTGATATTGGAAATATTTTAAATTCCATGAATATACCAGTGGAGATTTTGGTTCATGTCTTGGTCTTTATCCATTTCCTAGACCCACAGCTTCTTATACCCCCAGGTAGAATGTCAACCATAAGCTTCTTAGCATCTTTTGAAGTGTGAGGGGGCCCCACTTCAGCTCTTGGCTATAGGCAGTATGACTGGCTGTGGTATCCATTTCTAATCTCTAGGATTTCATGTTTCATCATCCTGCAGGAGCCCAGCTCTGATTACAAGATGGACCTCTCACAGGTCTGTGGAGTTACCTCACTCTACTTTGTGTCTCTATTCCATTCCTGCTCATAAGGATATTTATTTTACTGTCAAGCACAATTATGGTTTTCATTTCTGTCTGCGTGTTATCTTTGCTATTTGATGAAGGAAGGCTGTATCACAGAATAATCTTGTGGAGCTTTTAAAAGCAGATGTTCTTTATTTACTCTTCAACCTGTTTTTAGCTGATTTCCATCCCCATCATTTCACTGGAAATGCCCTTATCAAAGTAGATGAAGGCTTTTATGCTGAACAAAGCAATAAACAACGTTCTGTCTTCATAACCTCTCAGCAACAATCAGCAAATTTTACCATTTTTTCTTTCTTATAAAGAATGGTAAAATTTGTTATAAGGAAAGAACAAATGGTAGTTTTCACCATTATATCTGTCTGATTTTCTACCATCTCATTAGCTACACTTCTGTTTGGCTCCTCCTTCTCTGCTAGACCTCTGTCATGTCAGTTCCTTAAGACATGTTCTGGGTTTTCTCCTCTTTCCTATCTACATTCTCTTTAAATGTCTTGAATAATTTACATAGTATAAATTACTAATTATATGGAAATTAGTTCATAAATATGTATCTCCAAGCCTATATATTTCTCCTGGGTTCAAGACAGATACATAGAATACCTTATTTTAATATCTATTATATGTCTCACAGATATCTCAAAGAGGATGTTAACACTAAACTTTTGATATCCCCCCAAACTTATTCCTTTCCCAGACTTATTTGTCTCAGAAAACATCAGTGTTCAATTACTTACTTTTCAGAAAATTTGGAGTCATCTTTCTTTCTATCCTTTTTATCATAATCCACACACATACATACAGATGCATGTACATACATATAAACTACCAGAAAATCCTGGTAATACAACCTCCTAAATATTTCTGAATCCATCTACTTTCCTCCATACCCACTTTCACACTTTAGTACAGGCTCATCTCTTATCTGGGTTGCCATGATAGTCAAATGAGTCTCCCATTTCTATTCCCACCAGCCCAGAACAATCCATTTGTATACTTTGTATACAAAGTAGCCATGGTGATCTTTTATAATATAACAATATAAATCTTCAATGGCTTTGAAATTCACTAAGAATAAAATGTAAACTCCTTACCATGACCTACAAATGCTGAATGAGTTTGCACCTAAGTCCATGGCACCCCACTCCAGTACTCTTGCCTGGAAAATCCCATGGACAGAGGAGCCTGGTGGGCTGCAGTCCATGGGGTCGCAAAGAGTCGGACACGACTGAGTGACTTCCCTTTCACTTTTCACTTTCATGCATTGGAGAAGGAAATGGCAACCCACTCCAGTGTTCTTGCCTGGAGAATCCCAGGGACAGGGGAGCCTGGTGGGCTGCCGTCTATGGGGTCACACAGAGTCGGACACGACTGAAGTGACTTAGCAGTAGCAGCTCCAGTTTTAGTTAGCACCACTCCCTCCCTCATTCATTATGTCCTGTATACAGTGGTCTTCTTTAAATTACTAAGAGAAAAATTCCTCAGGGCTTTGGCCCTTGCTCTATATCTTCCTTCAGATTTTTTTTTTTTTAAACAAGTTATTTACAGGAAAGCTTCTTGTCATTGTGGTCTCAATTCATATGTCATGTCTACACAGAGCCCCTTCACAACCATTTGAAACAATGCCCCTACATCATTCTCTGATAAAAGTCTGTGTTTACCCCCTAGCACTTATTAAAGGTTGCTATTATGGAGTTTGGATATTTACTTATTTAGAGAATATTACAAGCTTTCCTTAATTTCTATTGAATCCATATTGATCACTAGCACTAAAACATCTAACAACCCCTCTAGTTTGAAAGCAAAACAGTTAGGTTAATGACCTGCCACATATCACTCAGATGGAAAAAGATAAGCCTATGGGCAAATTCAAGCCCATGTTCATATTCTAAGAAAAGAACTATTCTCTTTCCCAGAAAGTCTTTCCTGACAAATCTCCCAGGAAAATGGGAGTATCTCCTTACACTCAGGCCAAAGAGAACATCCTCTTTACATTCCTTTTATCAAGGACTATGTTCTACAGAGAAGACTCTTCTCATTAAAAATTTTCAAGCCACTAAACATTAGTGTCTGCATTAAGAAATGTTGCATGCATAGCTAGATTAACCATTATTCACTAAGTTTGTTTAGGAAAAATGCCCTTTGGACTCAAGACTATTTTTATATAACTGCTATTTACACACCCCATAACTGACACGTCTAAGAACCAAGCTCAAGTGTCTTTTGTCCCTCTAATATAGATCCTAATGAAAGCTTAATGGTACTTAACCTAGTCAATGACTTCCCAGCATTTTGAGTAGTGTGGTTCAAGTACCTGGCACACAGGGCTTAAATGTCAGTTAGCATCAGCTTGTGCGTTGTGCAAGAGATACAGAACAAAGGTATACATATGGACACTTTGAGTTTAATTGTGCTTTGAATAACATTTCAATGACAATTAAATGTTGCAGCTGTTTGTAATCAACTTAGTACTGAGATCTCTTGAGAATGTAGGCTATGTAACTGCTGCTGAATTTTATATTCAGGCTGGTCTAAATCAGATTGGGTTCTTTTAAAATGAATATGTTCTCTAAAGGTAAAATATGAATAAAAAGATTTACTCAAACTGCTTGTGATTTGGAAACAATGTTATTCCTTCTCCCTCATCTTTCTGTTTGAAGCAACAAGCTACTTAAGACAAGATTCCATGTAGCTAAAAATGATATTACTAAAGTCCTATCTGTAGTATGCTCAGTTTCTCAATTTAAGAGATGACTTAACTGAGTCAAATATGTTTTCTCAACTGATCTTTCCTATCATCAAAAGCTAGCATTTGCCATATATACTGGGGGAAAAGAGACTGGGATAAACAAAAATCTATAAATGAAAGCTGGGACTGAGCCTACATGTGACTAAGGCCTCCCCAGCTCACTGAAAGAAAGAATACTGTGCTCATTCAATAGAAGCTTCCAAAGCATGTATGGTCTCAAGGCAAATATTTAAATTTTCTGAAACTGTCAGATATGGCATCTGTATGATTTAATGGCACTTGGAGTCTCAGCAAAAATGGAGTGCATAAACCCCTATTCTGTCTGGTAGTGAGCCTCTGCAGAAGTTGTAAATAAGATTTACATTTCAGTATAACTCTACTTTTTTAGTGGACACTCAAGTCTCCCCTTTGGTACACAGTAGCTCATATCTGATGGGCTTCCCAGGTGGCTCAGTGGTAAAGAATCTGCCTGCCAAGCAGGAGATGAAAGTTTGATCCCTGGGTTGGGACGATCCCCTGGAAAAGGAAATGACAACCTATTCCATTATTCTTGCCTGGGAAACCCCATAAACAGAGGAGCCTGGTGGGCTACAGTTCATGACCAGAGAGTCAGACACGACTTAGTGACTAAAAACAGTTACAACAACAACGTTCATGTCTGTCTAGGATTTCTCATTCCAGTCTTCAAAAACTTCTCTCAGTTCCTTATGTTTCTGATCTTTCATGTTGTCTATAAAAGTGTCCCTTTTCTATACCACATTCACTATCAACTAGAGAGCTTCTGAGGAAAATCTGTTGTTTATTTACATTTTCTGTTATTTAAGCCAAAAGAATGAATAAAGGCAGCAATTCTAGATCCCTACAGACTAGTCAAAGAGGTGTAACTAAATCATTAGATGATGTCGATTCTATTCATAGGAAAGTGTTTATTGAGCCTTTACTACTTTCATGTAAAAGTATATATAAAAATGAAGCATTTAGGTTCTTGTGATTCTCATATGTAATCAAAAGTGGGACAACAGGAGATGTAATATAGATTTTTAATGATAAAATATGATTTTCAGACCACAGAATCAGAGAAGTGTTAATAAGGAGTAAGGCATTTGACACAGATTTTGAAGGATGAACAGTATTTCAGTGTCTGGAGACTGTAGGTAGAAGATATCCAAGGTGAGACAAAGGATATAAAAGATAGAAATATATAAAGCTTTAAGTCTTAGGAAATGATGAGCAGTTCAATTTGACTGGCACATACTGTAGTTATATGAGGAATGATGGGCAAAAAGGATCCGGAACACCAGGATAAAGAATTAAGACATTATTTATGCAATATTCTTGAGGAAAAGGCTTAATACAGGTTCGGGATTGTGCTAAGTTATTATTACATTACCTTTTAAAGCAATAAAACAATTTTGGAGCAAATATTGTTATTACTCTAAGGGAATGAAACATGCCACCTCAGAATCTCTATTTGTATGTGGATTATTTGGAGCTGAAAGCAATCAAGGGCCCAAAGAGTCAGGTATAAAATTCTACCTTTCCCCTAAGTGCCTAGAAGAATTCTACCTTTCCCCTAAGTGCCTAGAAGAATTTACATAGAGGGCCTGTTCCTAGAATAGAACTATCACTAGAGATATCCACCAAGAATATGTGCTAGGTGTGGTGGGCAGTAATAGAACCTAGAGATCAGAATCCACTTCTCTTCAGGCCTAGCAAACATTTGTTTACTAAGACATTTGCTTTTCCATCTCCATGTGAATTGCCTTCCTCCTTTTTGAGGTCCCAAACCCCTAACCCCAACATCCTCTTTTGTCCTTTAGAGTTTAGATGAAGATGATATTTTAAAAGTGAGGGTTTCAGACATTTGGATGAGTTAATCAGTTTTCCTGGGTCTCTCTCATGTATCCATGTTATTAGACTTTTCTGTGATTTTTTTCTGTTAACCGTCTTACGTCAATTTAATTATTAGATGAGCCAGAAGAATATAGAAGAGTAGAGGAATATTTTTTCCTCCCCAGCATTACCATTTAGAATATAAAGTAATGAATGCTAAGAGAGGTAAAGTAGCTTCTACAGCATTACATATCTATGAGAGGCAAAAACTGAACTCAAATCAGGTCTAATTGACTCCAAAGCTGGAGTTCTTTATGATGATACTCTAAAACTTCAGAAGATTAATGCACCCTTATCACAAACATAAGACTAAAATGAACATGAAGAAAATAAAATAAATTTATTTTGGAAAGTATTATAGTTGACTTTTGAACAATGTGGGGGTTAAGAGGTGCCAACTTACTGTGCAAATATTGGTGAATAACATTATACATGGCTGGCACTCTGTATCCACAATTCTGCATCTGCCCAATTCAACAAAGTGAAGTGTATAGTAAAATTTATGGTGTTTATTTCTTAAAAAGAATTGCATATAAATGTAAGCACATAGTTCTAGAGGCTAAAAAAAGAGTAGCGTAAGAGTGAGAATCTCTTTAAGGCACAGTCTTTTCTTTTTTTTTTTTTTTTTTTTAAGGCACAGTTTTATTGACCCCTTAGAAATTAATGAACTTTTCCTCTAGGGAAACCACACCCCCTCTACTTCTCAGAGAGTGAAGGTCTTGAAGAGATCCTTTCCGGGCTCTGGCTGAGGGAGGAGAAGAGTGATCATTCAGAGTGTTCTCCATAACAAAGACCTGCTTTCCTAAGGAAAAGATTTTCTCACCAAAGAGCAATGTAGGAGAAAGCAATATCACTGAAAAAACACTTGGTGAAGAGATAACTGCTCAATAAAATACTGAGAATGAATCAAAAGAGTAGAGAAGGTTGTCCTTCTGCAACACTTGACCACTACACCAACAAGGCTTAGAGGAAAATGTGTACCATTAAAAGAATATATTAGAAAATAAAAATATCTAAACTGAAAAACCCAGCATCCCACCTTAGAAAACTAGAGAATAAAAGCAATTTAAACCCAAAGAGAGTAGGAAAACAAAATTATAAAAATTAGAGCAGCAATAAAATTACATTGAAAATAGGAAAACAATAAAAAAGAATGAAACCAAACTCAGTTTTTAAATCAATAAAATTGATAAAATTCTAGCCAAGCTAACTAAGAATAAAAAGGAATAGATATAGTTACCACTTTATTTCACTCAGACTCATATCCATTGAGTCAGTGATGCCATCCAGCCATCTCATCCTCTGTCGTCCCCTTCTTCTCCTGCCCTCAATCCCTCCCAGCATCAGAGTCTTTTCCAATGGGGAGGCCTTACAAATAGCTGAGATGTGTATAAGAGACAGCACCTACAGTCAATTAATCTACAATGAAGGAGATAAAAATATACAATAGAGAAAAGACATCTCTTCAATAATCGGTGCTGGGAAAGCTGAACAGCTACATGTAACTCAATGAAATTAGAATACTCCCTCACATCATTTATAAAAAATAAACTAAAAATGGTTTCAATACCTAAATATAAGACATGACAACATAAAATTCTTAAAGAGAACACAAACTAATCATTCTCTGATATAAATTTTAGCAAGATTTTCTTAGGTCAGTATCCCAAGGCAAAAAAGTAAAAGCAAAAATAAACAAATGGGACTAATCAAAATTAAAAGTTTTTACACAGCAAACAAAACTATCAACAAAACAAAAAGACAACTTACGGAATGGAAGAAAATAATAGCAAATGATGCAACTGCCAAGCTGTTAATGTATATAAACAGCTCATATAACTCAATGTCAAAAAAACAACCCAATCCAAAAGTGAGTACAAGACTAATATAGACATTTCTTCAAAGAAGACACATAATTGGCCAAAAGGCACATGAAATATTGCTACCTATTAGAGAAATGTAAATCAAAACCACAATGAAGGATCACTTCACACCAGTCAGAATGACCGTCACCAAAAAGTATACAAATAATAAATGCTGGGAAGGATGTGGAGAAAAGAGAACCTTCCTACATTGTAGGTGGGAATGTCAACTGGTATAACCATTATGTAGAATAGCATGGAGGCGTCTTAAAAAACTAAAAATAGAGCTACCATATGATCCAACAATCCTACTCTTGGGTATATGTCCAGAAAAGATGAAAACTCTTAATCTGAAAAGATAACATGCACCTCAATGTTCATAGCAGCACTCTTTACAATAGCAAAGAATGGAAGCAACCTAAATGTCAATCAACAGAAGAATGGGTAAAGAAGATGTGGCATAGATATAGATATACAGATATAGATATCTATAATGGAGTACTACTTAGTCATAAAAAAGAATGGGAATACTGCCTTTTGTAGCAACATTTATGGATTTAGAGAATCTTACACTTAGTGGAGTAAGTCAGAATAAGACAAATTATATGACAGCATTTATATGTGGAATCTAAAAAATAATACAAATTAATCTATATATGAAACACAAATGGATTCACACACATAGAAAACAAACTTCAGTTACAAAAGGCCAGTATTACTTTAATACCAAAACCAGACTAAACACATTATAAGAATTGAAAATCATAGACTAGCATCTGCTATGATCAGAGTTACAAAACTCAACAAAATATTAGCCAATCAAATCCAATAATGAATAAAGATAATTATATACCATGAACAAGTAGAATGCATTTCAGCAAGACTAAAAGAAAGTGTACATGAACACTATACACAAGCAGTATATTTTAGTTGGTAAAGTTATTTCCCATGGGAGTACAGGTTAATAATTCTGATGAAAGTGTTAATCACTCAGCTGAGTCCAACTCTTTCCAATCCCATGGACTGTAGCCTGCCAGGCTCCTCTGTCCATGGAATTTTCCAGGCAAGAATACTGGAGTGGGTTACCATTCCCTTCTCCAGGGGATCTTCCCAACCCAGGGATTGAACCCAGGTCTCCTGCATTGCACATAGATTCTTTACCGTCTGAGCCACCAGGGAAGCCCAACAATTCTGATAGTAATATTCACATACTGTAATCAGTTCAGTAAGTAGATGATGAATGGTAGAATCTAAATTTCTCATTGTTGCAGTGGGAAGCTACAGATAAACAATGGGAGACTAGTATGATCTATGTGACAATGAATTAGAGTTGGTGCCATAAGTATAAACTTGTGCTTAGCTTACTTAGTATAACTACAGATGGATGATATGGATAAATAGACATATATATTTGTGTTAGTATACATACATATGTTTTCTAACTTTGTCCACTAAGAAGTAGCAAGGAGCATACTTAGCATCCAGATCTTGGCTCCAATTAAAGGAAGCAGGGGTTGTTGAAGAGATGGTTGATTCCAGGACTAGGACAGTGAATATAACAAGTGAGGGTGGTAAAATGTGCCCAAAAGTAAGGACATGGCTAAAATAAATACAGATATACACATGTATGTATGAGATTGTGCCCAAAAGGACATACACAAGAGCCAATGGAAAGACCTCCATATGGACAAAACAGGAAAAATTTGACTAATAAAATAAGGCAGTATTATAATATAACTCAAAGTACTTATGAAACAAATATCCACAAGTCTCAGTCAGTTCAGTCGCTCAGTCGTGTCCGACTCTTTGCGACCCCATGAATCGCAGCACGCCAGGCCTCCCTGTTCATCACCATCTCTCGGAGTTCACTCAGACTCATATCCATTGAGTCAGTGATGCCATCCAGCCATCTCATCCTCTGTCGTCCCCTTCTTCTCCTGCCCTCAATCCCTCCCAGCATCAGAGTCTTTTCCAATGGGGAGGCCTTACAAATAGCTGTGAAAAGAAAAGAGGCGAAAAGCAAAGGAGAAAAGGAAGGATATAGGCACCTGAATGCAGAGTTCCAAAGAATAGCAAGAAGAGATAAGAAAGCCTTCTTCAGTGATCAATGCAAAGAAATAGAGGAAAAGAACAGAATGGAAAGACTAGAGATCTCTTCAAGAAAATTAGAGATACCAAGGGAACATTTCATGCAAGGATGGGCTCGATAAAGGACAGAAATGGTCTGGACCTAACAGAAGCAGAAGATATTAAGAAGAGGTGGCAAGAATACACAGAAGAACTGTACAAAAAAGATCTTCACGACCCAGATAATCATGATGATGTGATCACTAATCTAGAGCCAGACATCTTGGAATGTGAAGTCAAGTGGGCCTTAGAAAGCATCACTACGAACAAAGCTAGTGGAGGTGATGGAATTCCAGTTGAACTGTTTCAAATCCTGAAAGATGATGCTGTGAAAGTGCTGCACTCAATCTGCCAGCAAATTTGGAAAACTCAGCAGTGGCCACAGGACTGGAAAAGGTCAGTTTTCATTCCAATCCCAAAGAAAGGCAATGCAAAAGAATGCTTTTTCAAAAGCAGAGACATTACTTTGCCGACTAAGGTCCGTCTAGTCAAGGCTATGGTTTTTCCTGTGGTCATGTATGGATGTGAGAGTTGGACTGTGAAGAAGGCTGAGCGCCGAAGAATTGATGCTTTTGAAGTGTAGTGTTGGAGAAGACTCTTGAGAGTCCCTTGGACTGCAAGGAGATCCAACCAGTTCATTCTGAAGGAGATCACTTATTATTAGTGAAATGCAAATCAAAAGTACAATGATGTACCACCTTATATCTGTCAGAATGACCATCATTATAAATTCTATAAACAAGTACTGAAGGAGGGTGTG
Source organism: Cephalophus harveyi (assembly GCA_006410635.1). NCBI lineage: Eukaryota > Metazoa > Chordata > Mammalia > Artiodactyla > Bovidae > Cephalophus > Cephalophus harveyi. The sequence continues at coordinate 12,906 of SJYT01044659.1, read as the reverse complement.
GAGGAAAGGGAACCATCCTATATTGTTGGTGGAAATGTAAATTTGTTCAGCCACTATGGAGAACAGTATGGAGGTCCTTCCAAAACTAAAAGTAGTTTTGCCATATGTTCTAGCAGGGCTTCCCAAGCAGCTCAGCTGGTAAAGAATCCACCTGCAGTGCAGGAGACCCCAGTTCGATTCCTGGCTTGGAAAGTTCCCCTGGAGAAGGGGTAGGCTACCCACTCCAGTATTCTTGGGCTTGCCTTGTGGCTCAGACAGTAAAGAATCTGCCTGCCATGTGGGAAACTTGGGTTTGATCCCTGGATTGGGAAGATCCCCTGGAGGAAGGCATGGCAACCCACTCCAGTATTCTTGCCTGGAAAATCCACATGGACAGAGGAGCCTGGTGGGCTACAGTCCATAGGGTCACAAAGAATCAGACATGACTGAGCAAGTAAGGACAGCACAGCACATGATCTAGCAATCCCACTCCTGGACATATATCCAGAGAAAAGTACAATTCAAAAAGATACGTTCATCACAGTATTCATAGCAGCACTATTTACAAAACCAAGACATGGAAACAACCCAAATATTCATCAAAAGAGAAATGGATAAAGAAGATGTGGTATATTTATACAATAGAATATTACTCAACCATACAAAAGAGTGAAATAATGCCATTTACAGCAACAGGGATGGACCTAGAAATTATTATGCTAAGTGAAATTAGAAAGAGAAGACAAATACTATATGATATCACTTATATGTGGAATCCAAAATACAACAAAAATAAGTATATGTAAATGTATGTATGTGTGTGTGTGTGTATATATATATATATGAAACAGACTCACAAACACAGAGAACAGAATGGTGGTTGCTAAGTAGGGTAGGGTTTGGGGGAGGGGTGGACTGGGAGTGGGAGTTTGGGATTAACCAATGCAAAATATTATATACAGGATGGATAAACAACAAAGCCCTACTGTGTAGCATAGGGAACTATATTCAGTATCCTGTGATAAACCGTAATGGAAAAGAATATGAAAAAGAATTTGTATATGCATAATTGAATCACTTTGGTATTAGCAGAAATTACACATTATAAATCAACTACATCAATACTTCAATAAAATTTAAAATGTAATAAATAAATAAAGGGAAAAAACAGAAATATCACATGTGCAGAAGTCATCCTAGTAACTTATGCAGATAGCTCAGCTGGTAAAGAATCCGCCTGCAGTGTGGGAGACCAGGGTTCAATCCCTGGGTTGGGAAGATCCCCTGGAGAAGGGAAAGGCTACCCACCCCAGTATTCTGGCCTGGAGAATTCCATGGACTATACAGTCCATGGGGTCACAAAGAGTCAGACACGACTGAATGACCATCAGTTTCACTTTTCACTTTTGCCTTTAAGGAACTGAAGCACAACTCCCTACTCCTTAAATGTAATCTATGCCTAGAGACAGCCTTCCAAACAATATAGCATGGAAAAGGAGAAAAAAAAAAAAGAGTAACTTTATAGTAGACAAAACTGATAAGCACTACCTTAGTCAGGTGATCAAGTTCAATATCAGTAGTCATAGATCATGTTGATAGTATCTTCTGTTGATATGATGCTATAAGAAGGCACTTTTATTTTTGTATTCTTTTTCCCCAAATCCTGTTACCCCAATCTAAGCAGGGGGAAAACATCAGAAAATCTCAACAGAGGGGCAAACTATAAAATATTTGACCAGTACTGTTCAAAACTGTCAAGATCATCAAAAGCAAGCAAAGTCTGAGAAACTGTCACAGTCTACAGGAGCTTGAGTGGCATGATGACAAAATGTACTGTATTATCATGCATGGGATCCTAAAATAGAAAAATAGATGTTAAGTAAAAAAAATGAACTCTATTTGAGTAATACGTGGGCATTAGATGATAATACTGTTCCAATATTGTTTATTAATTGTAAGAAATTGATCACATGTGAGACATTAATAATTAGGGAAACTGGAAGTGCAGATAATGTGAATTCTAAGTATTATTTTCAATTTTTTCTCTGTAGT
>SJYT01044659.1:0-10617 GCA_006410635.1 Cephalophus harveyi | reverse complement strand
AGTAGAAAATTTTTATTATAAAATTAAAAAAAATATATATATATATATATAAATGTGTGATAACACATTCTGTTAGTGATGATGTGGGGTAATAAAGACTCATACATATGCCTCCACATTTTATCTACCAAAAACATGTATGTGTTTATCATTAAAACTATCAATCCCAGTTCTAGGACTTCACCTAGGACACTTAGATTGTTTCCATATCTTGGCTATTGTGAGTAATGATGCACTGAACATGGGGGTGCATATATATTTTCAAATTAGTGCTTTTGTTTTCTTCAGGTAATTACCCAGAAGTGGAACTGTGGGATCATACAGTAGTTCTATTTTTTTAATTTTTGAGGACCTTCTATACTATTTTCCACTGTGGCCACACTGATTTACAATTCCACAACAGTGCATGAGGGTTTTCTTTTCTTCATATCCTTGTCAACACTTGTTATTTCTTGTCTTTATTATTATAACCTTTCTAACAGATGTGAGGTGATATGCCATAGTGTTTTGGCTTGCATTTCTTGATTAGTAATGTTGAACATCTTTTCATGTATCTGTTGGCCATCTCTGTGTCTTCTTTGGGCAAATGTCTATTCAGATCTGCTGCTCATTTTCTTAATCAGGATGTTTGTCTTTTTGCTCTTAAGTTGTATGAGTTTTTAAATAAATTTTGTATATTAACCCCTTACCAGATACACAATTTACAAATATTTTCTCATTCAATAGATAGCCTTTTCATTTTGTAAATGGTTTCCTTTGTTGTACATATGCTCTTTAGTTTGATGTAGTCCTGTTTGTTCATTTTTGCTTTGTTGCCTTTGTTTTTAGTGTTAAATCAAAAAAATAATCATTGCCAAGACTGATGTCAAGGAGCTTGAGGCTTATGTTTTCTCCTAGAAGTTTTATGGTATCAGGTCTTACATTCAAGTCTTCAAACTATTTTGACTTAACTTTTGTGTATGGTATAAAGTAATGGTCCAGTTTCATTATTTTGCATGTGACTGTGCAGTTTTTCCAACACCATTTGTTGAAGAAGCTCTCTTTTCCCATTGTATATTCTTTGTTCCTTCATCATAAATTAATTGACCATATACGAGTGGATTTAGGGATTACCTATTCTGTTCCATTGATCTATATATCTTCTTTTTTAGTTTCAGTCCCATACTGAAGTAGTATAGCTACTTTGAGTAGTATAGCTCCATAATACACTTTAAAGTCAGGAATAGTAATAACTGCAGCTTTGTTCTTCTTTCTCAAGATGTCTGTGGCTATTTGGGGACTTTTATGATTCCATACAAACAATCCTAAAATTGTTCTATTTATGTGAAAAATGCCAATGGAATTTTGATAAGGATTGTATTGAATCTGTATAATGCTTTGGGGAGTGTGGACATTTTAACATTAATTTTTCTAATCTGTGAGCACAGAATATCTTTCCGTTTATTTGTGTATTCTTCAATTTCTTTCATCGATGACTTAACGGTTTTCAGAGTATGGTCTTTCACTTTCTTGGTTAAGTTTATCCCTAGATATTTTATTCATTTTGATGCAATTTTAAATAGGATTATATTCTTAATTTCCTTTCTAATACTTCATCGCTAGTGTATAGAAATACAACAGATTTCTGTATATTGATTTTGAAACCTACAAATTTACTGAACTCATTTTTTAGTTTGAACAGTTTTGGTGGACTTTTTATTGGCTCTTTTGCTATGCATTGGCATCTCTCCAAATATAGCTTCCTTAGTTAAGAAAACATTTCTTATATACAATTTATATTTTCTATCACATTTATTACACTGTTGTGGACATAACATATATCCAGCAGAACACTAAAAATATGTAAACAACTGTAGTTTCAACTTGGAATTTTTGATAGCCCTACTCCTGGATTTTGCTTAGTCCTTCCACCATTTTTAAAGCAGATTAGAGAGGGGCATGAGTTCCTATATAGGGATTGTTTGATTCCCAAGGGAGTTCAGAGACAAGAAAGAACTGGACAGCTACCCCTGTATTTTCTAACAGTGAATGAATTATCTGAGACAAATACTTCACGGGACAGCTTTCCCTAGTCCATGAGTCCATGGGAGGATAAAGACCTTTTTGTTAATGTTATCCTAAGAATAATGAAATTAGGGAAGGAAGCTACCTTTCAAAAATTCAAAATTTCACTCCAATTTGGATTACTCACTGTTTTAAATTATCCACATCACCACCCACTCCCCGTCACTATTCAAGAGTATCAAAGCATCAGTTCAGTTCAGTCGCTCAGTCGTGTCCGACTCTTTGCCACCCCATGAATTGCAGCACGCCAGGCCTCTCTGTCTATCACCAACTCCCGTAGTTCACTCAAACTCACGTCCATCGAGTCAGTGATGCCATCCAGCCATCTCATCCTCGGTCGTCCCCTTTTCCTCCTGTCCCCAATCCTTCCCAGCATCAGAGTCTTTTCCAATGAGTTAACTCTTCGCATGAGGTGGCCAAAGTACTGGAGTTTCAGCTTTAGCATCATTCCCTCCAAAGAACACCCAGGGCTTATCTCCCTTAGAACGGACTGGTTGGATCTCCTTGCAGTCCAAGAGGCTCTCATGAGTCTTCTCCAACACCATGGTTCAAAAGCATCAATTCTTCAGTTCTCAGCCTTCTTCACAGTCCAACTCTCACATCCATACATGACCTCTGGAAAAACCATAGCCCTGGCTAGATGGACCTTTGTTGGCAAAGTAATGTCTCTGCTTTTGAATATGCTACTAGGGTGGTCATAACTCTCCCTCCAAGGAGTAAGCGTCTTTTAATTTCATGGCTGCAGTCACCATCTGCAATGATTTTGGAGCCCAAAAAAATAAAGTCTGACACTGTTTCCACTGTTTCTCCATCTATGGGGAAGTGATGGGACCGGATGCCATGATCTTTGTTTTCTGAATGTTGAGCTTTAAGCCAACTTTTTCACTCTGTTCTTTCATTTCATCAAGAGGCTTTTTAGTTCCTCTTTACTTTCTGCCATAAGGGTGGTGTCATCTGCATATCAAAGCATAGCTACACCTTAAGTGCCAAGCACTCATTCCAGGTTGTGGACTAGAGACAGCAAGTGCTCTTATCAGAAGAGGACGTTTCTGAACTGATTTTCTCCAGCCTCCCAGGTTTAATTCCAACCTAACAGCTGCACTGAAGTCCATAAAATATTTACATTGTTTCTTAGTAAATTATATACATTATTTACTGTATCATCTATTAAATATTTACCACCGTTCCAAGTATGCCATGTACTGCACTCCACTGATCTTGTTTCTCTTAGCACTAAATCAGAAAGGGCCAAGCCCTGTGCAAGCCTGGAGAAAGTGACTGTGACAAAGAATGCTGAGGAGCAAAAAACATAAAGAGAAGCAGAAGGCAGCTATTTGTAAAAGGGCTTTGTGTTATATAGTCACTATCTTCTCAATTTTCCCTTCCTCTAGCTGAGATAATAATTTCTCTCACTTAGAGAAGATGCTTATTTTTCTAATAAGTTATACATATATAATTTATATATAAATAAACAATTTATAAATTGTATATATATAAACAATTTATATATTGTATATATAACAATTTATATTATATATATAAATCTGGGGGAAAAATGGAAACAGTGACAGACTTTATTTTTGACTTTATTTTCTTGGGCTCCAAAATCACCAAGGACAGTGATTGCAGGCATGAAATTAAAAGATGCTTGCTCCTTGGAAGAAAAGCTATGACAAACCTAGGTAGTGTATTAAAAAGGCAGAGACATCACTTCGTTGACAAAGATCCACATAGTCAAAGCTATGGTTTTTCCAGTAGTCATATATGGATATGGGAATTGGACCATAAGAAGGATAAGCGCTGAAGAATTGATGCTTTCAAACTATGGTGCTGGAGAAGACTCTTGAGAGTCCCTTTTGACAGCAAGGAGATCAAACCAGTCAATCCTAAAGGAAATCTACCCTGAATATTTTTTGGAAGGACTGATGCTGAAGCTCCAACACTTTGGCCACCTGATGTGAGCTGACTCACTGGAAAAGACCCAGATGCTCAGAAAGAACGCAGGCAGGTGGAGAAGGGGATGACAGAGAATGAGATGGTTGGATGGCATCACCAACTCAATGGACACAAGTTTGAGAAAACTCTGGGAAATGGTGATGGAGTGGGAAGCCCAGCATGCTGCAGTCCATGTGGTCACAAAGAGTTGGACATGACTTAGCGACTGAATACGGTATATAAAATCTAATTGAAACTATTCTGGAAATAGGCTATATTATCCTCAGGAGTGATGCTCTAGTGGACAGATATGTAAAATTTCTGTTAAGCAAGACTTATGTTGACATAAGGAGTCAAGTCAACAGCCCACTATATTCAGAATTCTTCCCTACTGGAAATAGTGACATGTATTCAACTCTCCCTAAGCAACGTGATGCTTCACTCTCATGGAATAAGGAGATCTATTAAGAGATGTGTTGTCAATAGGAGATATAGATATATCTTGTCATCAGAAAAAGATGCCAAACTATGAAACACTTTCATGCTCTGAGAAATATTTTTTTTAAAAAAGAACGAATTGCTTCCTACCTGAAAACTTTTACTTTCTCATTGTTTTTTAAATTGTTCATTACCAGAGAGAGGATATGGGGTGGGAGGCAGGAGGGGGATTCAGGATTGGGAGCTCGTATACACCTGTGGTGGATTCATGTCAATGTGTGGCAAAACCAATACGGTATTGTAAAGTAAAATAAAGTAAAAATAAAATTAAAAAAAAAAAAAAGAAAGAAAAGACAACCAGCAGGGATATCAGGAGACCTAAAATAAATAAATAAATAAATTGTTCATTGTCACCAAAGTAGGCATCTTAGAAATTGCTAATTATCTACCAATTAATTATGCACTCTCTTATTCCATTGAAATTAACATAATCTTCATTTTCAGTGGGACACACTGACATCCAACTGAAAGACTATATTTTCCAGCCTTTCTTGCACTTGAGAGTGGCATGTGACCAAGTTCTCACCAATGACGGGTAAATGGAAATGTGACATGGGACTTTCAAATGTCTCTCTATAAGTGACAGAACACATGGTTCTCTTTCTTTCTTCTTCCATCCTATTGCTTTAAACCTGTGAAAGTGAAGTCGTGTACAGCTCTTGTGATCCCATGGTTTGCAGCCTACCAGGTTCCTCCATCCATGGGATTTTCCAGGCAAGAATACTGGAGTGGGTTGACATTTCCTTCTCCAGGAGATCTTCCCAACCCAGGGATTGAAGCTGGGTCTCCTGCATTGTAGGCAGATGCCTTACCGTCTGAGCCACCAGGGAAGTCCAGATTATGACTAAAGCACAAGTAGCCCTCTTGAACCATAACAATGAAGGACATACCATAGGAATCAAACACCAAACAGCTAGACAAGTCTGGGTCTTTGAAAACCGTGGAACTGCTATAACAGCCCTTAACTACCAAACTCAGCACTTTTATTCCATGATAAATAACTGAACTGTGTCATAGTTAAGCCACTTTGTTTTAGGTTTCAACTATATGTTGCCAGATTTAATGTATATTAACACAGCTAGGTTCATGCACTATTCTCACAACCATTCCAACCTACACGCATTGCATACATTTATGTATGTCTGTTTGCTATCAAAACTTTCTGAGAGCAGTTACTTACATCTTAGTGGTGCAAATGTAGCACTGTGGATTACTTCAGTCATAGTTAACTGTCCACTCTGAATGAATTATCTTTGTTACTCCTCATCATAAGTCAGAGGATAGCCTTCTACAGTAATTATGAACATCCTAAATGGTTTCCCTACAACTAAATTGGACTGGCTTAAAATGAGTTAGTGCTAATATGCTAAAACATATTATTAATGTCTACATCCTTAGAGCTGCCAAGGTTTTGCTAGCTAATTTTCATTTCTTGGATTGAGTAGTTATTTGCAATTGCTGCATAGATATAAATGCATCAACATATTTGACTTATACACAAAATCTCATTTGTTTCACATATAAAATTGTTTGAAAATTTCCTTAAACTACACTTCAGGTCAACAAACATTTTTTGAATGCTCATCATATGTTAGGAAATGAAAGGCAAACTAATCTGAGATTCAGCAAGTCCAAAGCTCATAGATATAATTTCAAAAGGGGGAGGAGGAGGAGTGCAGACTGTTTTGGGTGAAGCATTTGAAATAAAATTTTCCTTAAATGAATGGGTGCTATAATTGCTTTCTTGCCTTAAATGTACTAATCTATGGCATCAATACTTCATTTTTAAAATCTAGATTTTCCATTTTGCTTTGCTGACACACATTGAATCACCTCATATTGCAGCTGGGATTTCCTGAAATCTCTACTCTCTAACATTAATCTCCAAAGTGCATTGCAGGTGTTCTTATAGAAAGGATATTCTTTTAAATTGTCTTGAATAGATCATAAAAGCTTTTGATTGAAACTGATGGTTTTATAAACCCTTTATAAGACTTTATTTCTACACCAGCAACTTCTCCAGAAAAAAATTAGGTGAATGGCAATGACCTTGACTATTTCAATATTTAAGGCAATAAGGTCTATTTTATATCGTAAATAATCTAGATGATTGCCTGAATTCTCCTCTTTATAAGGCTAGACAGAGCAAAAGTTTTCTTAAGGCTGTATTCCCAAATGGTATACTGTTCTCTAGTTAAACCAAATACTGGAATATGAAACAGAAGGAGAGGCAAGAATATTAGCAATGGATGGCATTGTTTTTAGGGTTTTAAGTCCAATGGAATCTTATCTGCTTTTGTTTAACCTAATTTCTCCCTTTAGACTGAGTAAGTCAGCTCTGTACTCCCTTCATGTTTGGTCTTCGTGTTTTTGCTTAAGCTGCTTTTGTGATCTGCTAATATACAGGTTTGACAGTACCCCATAGACTTCTTGAGAATGGGAATGAGGAACCAAAACGTTGGATGATGATGGTAGGGATTACAAGTCCACCTTATATATATAAGCACTGTTCTATTCTAGAACCCTTAATTGCATAAGATAATAAGCTAATTGTTAAGAATAAGCAATTTTGAATCAACTCTAACACCCAATCCAGTATGAACTATATAGATGATTCGTTCTATTCCCAGCCTGAACTCTATTTTTGTTAGCTTTTAAAAAATGAAGTATGAAACTGTGAATTGCTTTATTTTAAACCCAATGGAACTGTTTAAATTAGAGCAAAAGCTTATATATTATTGATGGTCCCTGAACCAAAATAAGACTGAACTATGTATGGATTCCCTAAAGTAAGCTGCCATTTCATGTGATTCAAGTTGCTAATTGTGAGAGGATTTAGGGAATTATTCAGACTTCAAGAGGTATTTATCAAAAAGAGTCTCAAAAATTTAATGTCTAAAATGCACCTGAATGGTCATACTCAAGATGAATAACCTGTTTCTTTTTATATCCCGAGTTGTTGTGACTCTGTAGTTCCCCTTCTCTGCATCAGTGTACTTTCAATTGAACCTATTTACAGTGTTTTGGAGAGGATCAGATCAGAGAGAGTAAAGGTCCAAGGTTTTAATGGAGATCTTGTTCAGATTGACCTTTTACTGATATTTTTCACGCTTGAGATTAAAAAGGAGAAAAATCAAAGGACAACTCTTTCATAACACTATTTTTCTTCACTTCTATCCTATTTAGAAATCTTCTCAGTTCACTAAATTTAGGCAATTTTAAATCTATTTCCTAAATTGGCATTTAGGAATTAAGTATTTATATGCAAAAGAATTTTTAAAAAGAGAACAGGAACAAAATTAAATAAAATCCAAGTCTGTCAGTTCATGCATTAGGAACAAACTGATTTTGGGAAAAAATGAAATCAAATGATATTTTAAAGTATAGGAACTAGTCAATTTCATCAAAGAAATAAACCATCTCTGAAATTTAACCAATTCTACAGGCTTCCTTGGGGGTTAAGTTCTTTGTGCACATCAGTGAAAGAATCTGTATTTGAGACACACAGTAAATTTTTGGCAGACATTCAAAAAGGCACCAAATGGTCTCTGTTTTTACTGTGACCAACTGTGAGGTGAAAACTTACCACTTACACCACTTCTACTGCAGCCTAATTTATTCTCTTTGAACACAGTACAGAAAAAGTCTTAGTGGCCTATGGCCCATGGAATTTTTCTTAAAATAAAGCCAACAATGTGAAGTTTCTATAGTTGGAACATCTTCTCAATCTGAATATATACTTGATATTTCAACTGTAGTTTGAAATTTAACATATCTGTAATTTAAAATTTAGTATATCTGGTCTGTAGAGTGTCAACCTAATTTAAGTCCCAGTTCTACCCCTAATGAGCTATGTGGCCTCGGTCAAGTCATTTCTCCTTTATGGCCCTTATTTTTATCACCCATAAAGGAAAAAATAAATAAATAAACTGGTTCTAAATGTCCCTTCCATCTTTAAGGGTCTACAAAGACAAGTAATTTTTCACTGTATAAAATCTGGTAGGATTTAGATTTAGATTTAAAATGTCTGCCCCTCCTTCCCCCAACCTATTTTCTACTATGAACCACAATTTTTCAAAAGAAGTTAGCTACTGAACCATAAAGAAGGGTCAGTTTTACATACCCAAGGAGTAGGCACCTGCCTTCATAGGACAAGATGCTCTAAGGCCCTCTACAGTGCAATGATCCTACAAAACATCACATATCTGCATTTCTTTGTCTTATGCTAATTTTGCCATAATATTACCTAATTCTAAGGGATAGAGCTGTAAAGTATGAGATCATTTATTGAAAACAAGCATAGTTTCAATTAGGGCTTGCAACCATGATAAAGGATAATACTTGGTTATTACACAAAATTATGGACTCCATGGCAGAACAATTGTCATAAAAGAGGTTAAAAGTCTACTTGTGAAGGTCACTGTGGTCATTGGACTAGCAGATACTGTGTATACTTCTAGACAAGGGAAGTCTCTGCAAACTACATTTGATATCAGACAATGGAGGAATTCTAACAATGTGGGGAAAAATAGGTGAGAGTGTTTAGGTTGATCAAATATTCATAATTGATAAAATGCAATACAAAATCACTGGAGCACCAAAATCTTGATGAAAAGTATCATTATTCCTTAATCCAAAATTTTTAGTTCATTATATATATATGTAGAGAGAGAGAGACAGAGTGAGAGAGATTCAATGTTGGCTTCAGTTTTTATAGATATTTATGAGATAATAGAACTCAATTAATAGAAATCTATGTAATGCATCTCTCATTACCATTGTACCTCTATTCTAAAATAGGTAAGTTGATATCAAAAAAAGTCTCAGTTCAAATACATTTTTAGATTATGTAGTTCCCTTGTAGGGAAGTTGTTGGAGTCTTTAATTTCTTACTAACATTCTATTTTTAGGACCCTATTCTTACTAATACTTATTAGTCCTCTTCTTATTAGCACTAATGTGCCTCATTTCTTACTAAGACTCTCTTGTTTTCCCAGTATAACATAAGGGTATTGATATTTCCTTGTTCCTATGTTCCCTAAGTGTTTGTGGGCTAGGTTCCCCTACTAGGTAAGACCAAGACTTGATTTCAACTGACAGACACTAACAGAAATTATTAATTCTTCATGAGAAGCCAAAGTTAGGCAAATATATGCCAATTGTTCTATAGTGTCGCAAATAGAAAAACAATCGACCAAATTAAAGTGTGCACAGTGCTATGAGGGCAACATAAACCCACTCAGTGATCTAAAATATGGTTTTCTCCATCCATCTTCATTTCCTGTTGGTTTCAGTTCCAGATGTTTTAGAATTTCAAGCATCTTTACATCATCCAAACAGCTGCATAAGTAACTAAGGGATGTGAGTGTGTGTGTGTGTGTGTGTGTGTGTGTGTATGTGTGTGCATGTACACATGCATGTGCATCATTCGTCTCTTTCATTTCCTACATTTAAGTCTGAGAATAAAGAATTTGAAAGCAATAGAAAGAAGTTTTGTTTGAATTCAGGTAAAGCTGGGTTTGAATTTACCTGTCAGTACTCATCTGTGTGAACTCAATTAGATTACCAAATGTGGCGCCTCAGTTTTTTCATCTATAAAAGGGGGATAATAATAGTCCTAATTTCATAGGGTTGAATGAGAATGAAAATAAATGTAAAGCATGTAGCACGGTGCTTTCAATAAAAGAAAGAAAATAATAAATAGTAATTATGATATCAAAGACCTTCAAAGTTTTGGAAGGTTTTTGGAGAGACTCCACAAATAAGGAGAAAATACAAAAAATTTTCATTTTCTTTATGGATTCATTTTGTACTGAAATTTATTTATTTATTTATTTATTTATTTTATTTTTACTTCATTTTACTTTACAATACTGTATTGGTTTTGCCATACATTGACATGAATCCGCCACGGGTGTATACGAGCTCCCAATCCTGAATCCCCCTCCCACCTCCCACCCCATATACTCTCTCTGGATCATCCCCGTGCACCAGCCCCAAGCATCCTGTATCCTGTATTGAACATAGGCTGGCACTTCGTTTCTTACATGATAGTATACATGTTTCAATGTCATTCTCCTAAATCATCCCACCCTCTCCCTCTCCCTCAGAGTCCAAAAG
>SJYT01044646.1:44262-74612 GCA_006410635.1 Cephalophus harveyi | reverse complement strand
GAAAAAGTTGGCTTAAAGCTCAACATTCAGAAGACGAAGATCATGGCATCTGGTCCCATCACTTCATGGGAAATAGATGGGGAAACAGTGGAAACAGTGTCAGACTTTATTTTTGGGGGCTCCAAAATCACTGCAGATGGTGACTGAAGCCATGAAATTAGAAGACGCTTGCTCCTTGGAAGAAAAGTTATGTCCAACCTAGAAGCATTTTCAAAAGCAGAGACATTACTTTGCCTACTAAGGTCCGTCTAGTCAAGGCTATGGTTTTTCCAGTGGTCATGTATGGATGTGAGAGTTGGACTGTGAAGAAGCCTGAGCGCTGAAGAATTGATGCTTTTGAACTGTGGTGTTGGAGAAGACTCTTGAGAGTCCCTTGGACTGCAAGGAGATCTAACCAGTCCATTCTGAAGGAGATTAGCCCTGGGATTTCTTTGGAAGGAATGATGCTAAAGCTGAAACTCCAGTACTTTGGCCACCTCATGCGAAGAGTTGACTCATTGGGAAAGACTCTGATGCTGGGGGGGATTGGGGACAGGAGGAAAAGGGGACGACCGAGGATGAGATGGCTGGGTGGCATCACAGACTCGATGGACGTGCGTTTGAGTGAACTCAGGGAGATGGTGATGAACAGGGAGGCCTGGCGTGCTGCGATTCATGGGGTCGCAAAGAGTTGGACACGACTGAGCGACTGAACTGACCTGAACTGAAACATTAGTGATGTATTTTCTGCATCCCTGCATCAAAGTATTTATATGTATGATTTTATTTTGATTCTGAAAGATAGGTGTTTGATAATCTTTATCATTTTGCAACTTGAATGGCAACAAGAGTTCAGGAATACCAGAGGACTTCAAGCTGGCAGCAGTACAGTGGCCATAGCCTGTAAAATTTCCTTTTCCCAAGGGAGATGTGCTCTGGTGGGTGATGGTATTCAGCCTAGCCTCGATGAGGTCCTAACAAGTCTCCACTGACTCTAAATAGAAGCTACCCAGATTACTTTCTTTCTTTTTTCTTTTTTTTTAACTGTTGAAAGATTTTTATTATCCTGGTTTAGATTTGGGTTTTGAGCACATTACAAAATAAGCTTTTTTATATATTACATAACCACCCTATGGATAACACAATTAAGTTACATAGTACTTTAATTTAAAAGTATAAATCAGAAATAACTTTACTTCTACTATCTTCTTTTATTTTATTTTACTTTACAATACTGTATTGGCTTTGCTGTACATTGACATGAATCTGCCACGGGTGTATATGAGCTCCCAATCCTGAACCCCCCCTCCCACCTCCCACCCCATATCATCTCAATGGATCATCCCCGTGCACCAGCCCCAAGCATCCTGTATCCTGTATTGAACATGGACTTGCGCTTCATTTCTTACATGATAGTATACATGTTTCAATGCCATTCTCCCAAATCATCCCACCCTTGCCCTCTCCCCCAGATTACTTTCATATCAACCATATCATTTCAAAACTACCTGCGTAATGGTACTTCTGGTTTCTCTGATGATTTAGCTTCAGGTATAATTTGTTTCTAACAGCAACACTTTTTGCTGCACTATCCATGGCTTCTGTGATGGCACAAGGCATTCTATATGCATTTCAGGCTTGAAAGTATGACTGGTCTGTATGTATGTTCTGTCAGCAATTTTTTCCTATTTTAAAAAACTCAGAAGGAACTGAAAACAGCAGGCCTGGAGATGGCCTCTAAAGCAATGGCTTTTATTTACTGCTCAGATAATCCCTATTGATAGCCATCAGTTGCTTCATTGACAGTCTGGTGAATGATAGGTAAAATCATGGGTTCAAATAGATATGATGTATTTAGATCCTACCATGTGCAAGGTATTTTGTTAGGCTCTTGGGGCATAGATGCATAATTAAGGCACAAGCACTTGAAAAGTTTAAAAAAAAAAGTTTAAATCCAACACTCTATGCTCTGTGTGGAAGGAGCTTGCTCTTAGTATATGGCACAGGGTAGGGTTTTAATATATTTAATGAAATGAATAAAGCATAGCATTATAATTCAAATCTATAAATTTCAGATGAATGAATGGCAATGGTCAGTTCTCTAGAAGTTTGTATTAAGGAGTGATACATTCAGGCCTAGAAAAACTTTAAATGTAAGATACTATCTGTCTCTCTATCTATCTGACATCTATTTATCTATCTTTGACGTTTGCAGAGTATTTATATGTATTTTATTTTGATCCTGGAAGATAGGTGTTTGATCATCTTTATCATTTTGCAGCTTGAATGGCAACAAGAGTTCAGTATAAATGTAGGGATGGAAAACTGTCCCTTCTTCCCTTCTATGCTCTTTGGCTGGCCTAATAATGAAACTGACAAGACACATTAATAGGCGAAAAACAAATTTGATATGTATGGAAGCTGCATAAAAATATGAGACTTTCCAGAAGTCAGAAAACTGAGGCTTATATACTATCCTAAGCTAAGAAGAAGAAGCAGCAGGTAGGGGCCTGGGGATTAAAAGGGAAGGAAAACAATTCACAGGAAGGTGGGAAGAGCAAATGGTGGGTAAACGAATGTCGCCATATCATACAGATAAATCTTTCTGATATAAAATATTATTCAGGATAGTCACTCTCTTCTTGATACAGAGCCCCATCTGAATTCTTTTAGATGGTTAAAGGGGAGGTAAAAAGCTTTTCCCAAGCCTACTAAGCCCCAGTTGTCTTCAGCTTGAAATAATCTACATGCCAAAATGGCATATTGTGCAGTGTATTCTGCTCTCTTTTATAACTTTTAAAAATGACATAGCTAACAAAGTTAATGGCACCCCACTCCAGTACTCTTGCCTGGAAAATCCCATGGACAGGGGAGCCTGGTGGGCTGCAGTCCATGGGGTCGCTAAGAGTCAGACACAACTGAGTGACTTCACTTTCACTTTTCACTTTCATGCATTGGAGGACTCCAGTGTTCTTGCCTGGAGAATCCCAGGGACGGGGGGAGCCTGGTGGGCTGCCGTCTATGGGGTCGCATAGAGTCAGACACGACTGAAGCGACTTACCAGCAGCAGTAGCAGCAGCAACAAAGTTAAACTCTGTTCCTGTTATTCCCAGTCCAGTGCTCCTTCCAGCATAGTACAGTGTCATCTTCCACTTTAATAGAAGCACTACTACTTGTAGTAGGGTTTCACTAAGTTGGTATAGATGCTCTGGATGAAAATTACCTTCAATTGCTCCCCTAGAATCTGAAGGAAAGCAGTTGCAGTCATTCTTCAGTCTTTTAGATGAATGTCTCCAAACGCTGAATGTTTATGCCTTCAGAAGAAAATTAGTGCTTATCAATAACAATGGTTGAAGAATCCGTACAGTTCTTTCTAGACACTATTGGCTGGTATGTGGCTGTATTTGGATCAGTGAATAGGGAACCAGCTGAGGACTGAAAGGAAGAACATGGGTGAGAATACAAAAATAGACAGATCTTGCAAATAACAGTCACTCACTCGCAAATGATTCTTGGGCAGTGATTGGATAAAGCACAAAGAGGGACATTAAGCCTTCCCTAGTTGCTTGCTGATGAAAATTGTCCCCTAGTGTGTTTTAGTCCATATGGCAGAGTACATTTCTGGCAAGAGTGCTTTCTAAACAGCAGGTTTCTTTTTAGGGGTCTGGTGCAGATTTTACAGGTGATAACCTGCCTTGTGCCCCAGGGCAGATGTATTACTCTGCAACAAGAAGTTGATGCTTAACCTCTGCCTGGCCTCAGAAGCCACTCAGTGGTAGAAATCAAGCAATTTCACATATTTCAACCTAATGGACCTTCAAGCCTCAAGGCTGCCTTGCTCTATCTCTTGAATATCATCGCTTTTGTGTATAATCAAGCACCTCAACAGTCTGGCAAGGATGCTCTAATGAAGTGGGACCATAGAACTCTGATGTTCTTTTTCCACAGTAAGTTCCCAGGTCGGGCTGTCATCTCATCAGCTCTGACTAGCCCTGGAATAATTATCTTTATTGCCTGTCAGGTATGCAAGTTGCTCCTGCTCACATGACAAAGCAAAAAGGACACAAGCCAAATTTGCATATATATGGTTTGGTCCTGCAGATCTGGCATGTTCAACAAAAAAGATAGTGATTTGAAAATGATGTCAAAATATTTGACCCCCCTTTTTTTTTGCATTTGACTCAAAGGTCTGTTTAAGGAAAATGAGCAAGACCCCATAAAATATCTAACTTTTTCTTTCCTACCTTTGCCCTATATTTTTATTCTAGTCATTTCAAATAAGAATTTTGAAAGCAATTCATCTTTTCTTGTTTCAAAGATATATATCAACATTCTTGATATGATTACTCTGGAACCTCTGAAATTCATCAAGAAGTTTCATTATTAGTGTGTTAGTATTGTTTCATCCCTTGAGACAATGAAGCCTAAAACTGCCTGTGTATCAGCTTTTAGTGTTACCCTATTCTCATCCCATGTGCCCTGATGGGAAAGCTTTTTTGTTTATCACATCTATTGAGATATCACTAATATTTTCTATATAACTTTTCCTAACATTTCAGGCCCTCAGTATTCTCATACTGTATCATCCAGATTTAATATATCATATATAATACATTCTTTTCATTTTATATGAGTTCAATCTACTTTTCAGGCTAGAACGTCAGCTATGTTAGCTGTGCTTTTGTTTCCTAGGAGAGGCACAGGTCCATCAGATGCTAGAGTTGATTGTCTTGCCCAGGTCTCTTCTTTCATAGTTGAGGAAACTAAAACCCAGTGAAGGTTAAGGTCCTGTTAAAGATGTTTTAGTGAGTCAGTGGCAGAATCGAGACTATAGAACTAATTATGAAACTTTCTATCAGTCCACTGCCTGACATACCATAGGTATTCAATAAGTGCATGATATGAATGGATTGACTTAGCCAGTGTTTGTCCACTGCTGGAGGGAGCCATTTTTGGTTTGTCATCACATTCATAAGTACAAATTTACATAAATATATATGTTAATAAATGTATATCTTGAATATGACATTAATCTTTACTGGGCTTCAGCTTCCTCAAATACATATGCATATTCCTCCTTTTTCCCCCATCAAGGCACATGGAATGAGAACAGAATACTAAAGTCTAACACACAAGGAGGTACAGGCTTCATTGCTTCAAGTGATGATATTTTAAAACAAAGTATTAGTAGACTAATAATGCAACTTCTTGGTGAATTTCAGAGGTTCCAGAGCAATTGTTTTTAGAAATGTTGGGATATGTCCATGAAACCAAAAAAGGCAATTGCTTTCAAGATCTTTGAGTTGATTTGAATAGAAATATGGGGCAAAAATAGGAGAGAAAAAGAAAATATCTACATAAAAGCTGGAGCTTCATCACATTTGAAATATGGCATTCAATTACTTGGCCCTAGTGTATTTTAGCATAATTTCACTTTTTGTTATGTTAAAATTATGATTAATTTGAAAAATATCAAGATTTACTAGAAGAATATCATGGAAGGTGGCCATATCAAACAATATTAAATTAACATTAAATGTGATTAAAATTAAATTTTAGATTGAGAGTTTGAAATAGTAATAAACTCATTTTCTCAGGTAATTTCTTTTTCAGTTGTTAAACAGTTCAAGGAAAGGAATTTCTTAGGAGATATGGGTAAGATTCCTGGGTCATTAACCAAACATCAGGGACCTTAAACCAGCAAGATTGATTCTGGTTTAGAGTTGAAGCTGAAGCTCTGATTCCATTGTTTGTTGTTATGCCAAGAGCAGGGACTCTCTAGTGAGGGTTTTTGTTTGTTGTGTTTTTAACCTTTAAATTATTTTTATTTAGAATAGCAGCCATAGCCAGATGAATTGTTCTAGATTTTGAGAATATGCATGCATGCAATGCCTCTGTAAAAACACAAACCCATGCCTACTTAAGATATGTGCCGAATGTTCTGTAATCAAGGCAAGATATTTCAGAATTTTCACATAATTCAGGATTTTCATATTAATAGGTCAACGTAGTGCTTCAAAAGAAAAAATCACACTTCACTCACTTCTGTCAAAATAGTTGGGAATCCTTTGCTTTTAGGATTGCACTAGTTCTAGTATGCAGAGCATGAAAAAGTACTCATCCTAGTAAACTGCTTCACCTAGTGTTTTCTTCAAGGCCTAGAACCTATTCTAATTTTCAGAATTTTAATATTCAGAGAAGCTTTGGGGAGTCTGCATTAAATTAGGGTCCCTCCTTATCTCACTAACATAGGTGAATCCTGCAAATTGATTTCCATTTAGGAAGGTAATCCAATACTAAATTATATTCTGAACATTTATAATGAAAGTAGGCCCTTTGAACTTTACTCCTGTTGAGTTCTGAAGCAGGGGTCTGGAAATGACATGGACTTCTGAAGACATAAGATATTGTCCTAGGAGAACAACTTACCATTTCTGGTACAGAGGCTAGTCTCATGCTAAGTTCTTTGGAAGCAGATGATAGGATGGAATTTGTTGTACACGTATTTATTAGGGAAAAAAAAAGAGTAGAAGAATGGACTGGAATGGAAAAGAGGAAGATAAAACTTTGAGGCAAGATCACCTCCCCATAAGGCAGTTGCTGGATGTAGGCTGCCTTAAAAAGGATTTTACATCAATTCAGATGACTCTTTATAGCTGGGATAGACACAGGTTCTAGAACCTGGTTTGGGCACCTGGAATGAACTGTCATCTGGGCACTGTCTGCTGACTCCATTCCCTGCAGCTGGACAAAAACAGTCACATCTCTAAATGTACCATTCTTTCTTTTATCTAAACTTCCGTAAGTAAGATGTACATACTCTTGGAAATTCTACTAATCCTTTGCTGTGCCTTTCAGAAGTCAGAGGAGTTTATTGCTTAGAAGTTGAGGAGCTGACAGTTTAAGCCATAAAAAGTAGCACTTTAGAAGCAGAGTGATTATGGTCTTAGTAGAATCTGCTAATTTTACTGAGATGACAGAAGAACAGTTACTGCATGGCTTGAAAATGAAAGTCACTCAGTCATGTCCTACTCTTTGCAACCCCATGGACTATACAGTCCGTGGAATTCTCCAGTCCAGAATACTGGAGTGGGTTAATTATTCTCTTTTCCAGGGTATCTTCCTAATCCAGGGGTTGAACCCAGATCTCCCACATTGCAGCCTGATTATTTACCAGTTGAACCACCAGGGAACCCCTCACATAGCTTCAGTTCAGTTCAGTTCAGTTGCTCAGTCGTGTCCGACTCTTTGTGACCCCATGAATTGCAGCACGCCAGGCCTCCCTGTACATCACCAACTCCCAGAGTTCACTCAAACTCATGTTCATCGAGTTGGTGATTCCATCCAGCCATCTCATCCTCTGTCATCCCCTTCTCTTCCTGCCCCTAATCCCTCCCAGCATCAGAGTCTTTTCCAATGAGTCAATTCTTCGCATGAGGTGGCCAAAATATTGGAGTTTCAGCTTTAGCATCATTCCTTTCAAAGAACACCTAGAATTGATCTCCTTTAGAATGGACTGGTTGGATCTCCTTGCAGTCCAAGGGACTCTCAAGAGTCTTCTCCAACACCACAGTTCAAAAGCATCAATTCTTTGGTGCTCAGCTTTCTTCACAGTCCAACTCTCACATCAATACATGACCATTGGAAAAACCATAGCCTTGACTAGACGGACCTTTGTTGGCAAAGTAATGTCTCTGCTTTTGAATATGCTATCTAGGTTGGTCATAACTTTTCTTCCAGGGAGTAAGCGTCTTTTAATTTCATGGCTACAATCACCATCTACAGTGATTTTGAAGCCCCCCAAAATAAAGTCTGACATTGTTTCCACTGTTTCCCCATCTATTTCCCATGAAGTGATGGGACCAGATGCCATGGTCTTAGTTTTCTGAATGTTGAGCTTTAAGCCAACTTTTTCACTCTCCTCTTTCACTTTCATCAAGAGGCTTTTTAGTTCCTCTTCACTTTCTGCCATAAGGGTGGATAGCTTAATCAACGTTAAATTTCTTGTTAAACTCAAGATAAAGAGTAGGTCTAAGGATTCTTAGATTATGATCCAAACTGTACTCTGTCTCTAATATCACTGTATTTAAAGCTATCCACCCTTAACATTATTTTATTTTTCTTTACAGCATGATCATAATTATGAGCAAGAATAAGTTAATATGAAGTGATGCCCTTGGGTCTTATCCAAGTTGCTGTTTACTTCTGTGATGGAAGGAATGGTGACCTATAGAAAAGTAACAAAGAACTGCACAGGCTTGAAATAGTCTGCTAAGGTGTTTCTCCTCTGAAAATATCATCTTAAATAAAACACCATTTCAATAATTAGCACTCTAAAGTACAAAAGGGCACCATTAACAAAAGGAAATTGCAAAACATATTAAATTAACATATCAAAAGATCACAAATTGTTCCTTAAAAAGCATAGCCCCTATAGGCAGGCATAAACAATTAGCAATGAGGTCATGCTTAGGTTAATAGTGTATTTGGATTACAGTTGAGACTTAAACCAAAAAAAAAAAAAAAGATACATTTCTTAGAACCAGGTTAACCAACCTTACTCAAATAAGAAGGAAATGGAATTTCTGTCACTAAACACTGCTTTCCAGCCCCAGACAATCTCCGTTTTCCACACAAATCAAGCCCTAAGGAAAAGCTAGTTCTGATAAAATGCCCTTGTTGATTTCAGTGCATGCTAGTGCTATGTGATTTATTTGGGGGCACTCTACCTTTTTGGTAGAATAATCCTCTTTGTTATTAAAAGTATGTTAGAAGTTCTATCTCACATCTCAGGATCTGAGTGAAAAGAGGTCTGAGGTTCCAAGGCAGTTGAGAGTTTAGGGTTAGAGTAATTGGAAGACTAAAGGTTCTAGATTTAAAGAAATTTAGGCTTTACATGGGCTACCCTTGTAGCTCAGTTGGTAAAGAGTCTGCCTACAATGGAGGATACCTGGGTTCAATTCCTGGGTTGGGAAGATCCCCTGGAGAAGGAAATGGCACCCACTCCAGTGTTTTTGCTTGGAGAATCCCATGGACTGTAGCCTGCCAGGCTCCTTTGTCCATGGGGTCACAAGAGTTGGACACGACTTGGTGACTAAACCATCACCACCACCACCACAACCACCAGGCTTTGCATGTAAGGGATGTCATACGATATTTCTCCTCTGTCTCACTTTACTCAGTATGATAGTCTCTAGGTCCATCCATGATGCTGCAAATGGCATTACTTCATTATTTTTAATGGCTGAGTAATATTCCATCATAGAACTTCCCTGGTAGCTCAATGGTAAAGAATCCACCTGACGATGTAGGAGATGTAGGTTCAGTCTTTGGATAGGGAAGATCACCTCAAGAAGTAAATGGCAATCCACTCTAGTATTTTCCTAGGAAATCCCATGGACAGAGAAGTCTGGCAGCCTACATAGTCCAGTCCATGGGGTTGCAAAGAGATCGACACCATTTAGTGATTAAGCAACAACAGCAATGATATTCCATTGAACGTATGTACCAAGGAAATGATACAAATGAACTTATTTAAAAAACAGACACAGACTCACAGACTTAGAGAATGAATTAATAGTTTCCAGTGGGGAAGGAAGAAGGGAAGGGATAGTCAGGGACTTTGGGATCAACATATTCATATCACCCCACTCCAATGCTCTTGCCTGGAAAATCCCATGGACAGAGGAGCCTGGTAGGCTGCAGTCCATGGGTTGCTAAGAGTCAGACACGACTGAGCAACTTCACTTTCACTTTTCACTTTCATGCATTGGAGAAGGAAATGGCAACCCACTTCAGTGTTCTTGCCTGGAGAATCCCAGAGACGGGGGAGCCTGGTGGGCTGCCGTCTATGGGGTCGCACAGAGTTGGACACAACTGAAGTGACTTAGCAATAGCAATATTTAAAATGGATTACCAAGAAGGACCTACTGTATAGCACAGGGAACTCTGTTCAATGTTATGTGGCAGCTTGGATGGGAGGGGAGTTTGCGGGAGAATGGATGTGTGTATATGTATGGCTGAATCCCTTTGTTGTCCACCTGAAACTATCACAATATTTTTAATCAGCTATGTGAAGTGAAAGTGAAAGTCACTCAGTCATGTCCAACTCTTTGCAACCCCATGGACTGTAGCCTGCTAGGCTCCTCTGTCCATGGAATTCTGCAGACCAGAATACTGGAGTGGGTAGCTGTTCCCTTTTCCAGGGGATCTTCCCAACCCAGGGATAGAACCCAGGTCCCCCTCATTGCAGGCAGATTCTTACCATCTGAGCCACCAGAGAAGCCCAAGAATACTGGAGTGGGTAACCAATCTCTTCTCCAGCGGATCTGCCCTACCCAAGAATCAAACCAGGGTCTCCTTCATTGTAGGTGGGTGGATTCTTTAACAGCTGAGCTAATTGCCTATACTTCAATATAAAATAAAAAGTTAAAAAAATTAAAAAAAAAAAAGGAGTTCAGGCTTAGGCTCTAGGATTCTAGGTCAACTTGGGTTTTGGGAGGATTAAAGAGGTTTTATGGACAAAACTGGAAGGATTTAGCCCTGAATTATGTGATCAATATGTTTTAACACATTTGGGTTTTGGAGTATGCTATTCATGATAATTGGAAATTTACAGGTGGGCCTTTTGTCTTATTTATTTGTTTTATTTATTTTTACTATTGACATAAAGCAAAATATAGCTTTAATGTAACTTGAAAGTTGATCTAGTTTTGCAAGTTAAATTAATATACATTGAAACAATCATTTTGTAAATTCATACTTTATGTGTTATTAAAATCATTTTTTAAGCAAGAATTCACTATGCTTCTAGGTCATTTTCCACAAGGAATTCCAGTTATTTCCTAAGTTCTACTTTCTGTGTATTTATGATAAACATTTTATATTGTTTATAGACATAAACATTCTGTGAACATTTTAGAATGCTTGTCTATTCCACAAAGTTTTCTTGGCAAATTCTCATAAACTAAGTCATCCACTGGACATTGTACCATGCCTCAACCCTACCCTAAAATGTTGGAAATTGCTCATTCACATATCAGTGCACTTTGTAGTTCTTCATCTAAAGAAGAGACGCAACTCCTGGTTTCTGACAGTGAGAGCAGAGAACGGACTGCAACAATATGTGAACCGTGAACTTCCAGATGTTCAAGCTGGTTTTAGAAAAGGCAGAGAAACCAGAGATCAAATTGCTAACATCCGCTGGATCATTGAGAAAGCAAGAGACTTCCAGAAAAACATATATTTCTGCTTTATTGACTATGCCAAAGCTTTTGATTGTGTGGATCACAACAAACTGTGGAAAATTCTGAAAGAGATGGGAATACCAGACCACCTGACCTGCCTCCTGAGAAGTCTGTATGCAAGTCAGGAAGCAACAGTTAGAACTGGACATTGAACAACAGACTGGTTCCAAATAGGAAAAGGAGTACGTCAAGGCTGTATATTGTCACCCTGCTTATTTAACTTCTATGCAGAGTACATCATGAGAAAGGCTAGACTGAAAGAAACAAGCTGGAATCAAGATTGCTGGGAGAAATGTCAATAACCTCAGATATGCAGATGACACCACCCTTACTGCAGAAAGTGAAACAGAATTAAAGAGTCTCATGATGAAAGTGAAAAAGGAGAGTGAAAAAGTTGGCTTAAAGCTCAACATTCAGAAAACTAAGGTCATGGCATCTGGTCCTATCACTTCATGGCAAATAGGTGGGGAAACAGTGAAAACAGTGGGAGACCTTAATTTTTGGGCCCCAAAATCACTGCAGATGGTGATTGCAGCCATGAAATTAAAAGACACTTACTCCTTGGAAGGAAAGTTGTGACCAACCTAGATAGCATATTAAAAAGCAGAGACATTATTTTGCCAACAAAGATCCATCTAGTCAAGGCTACAGTTTTTCCAGTAGTCATGTATGGATGTGAGAGTTGGACTATAAAGAAAGTTGAGCACCAAAGAATTGATGCTTTTGAACTGTGGGGTTGGAGAAGACTCTTTAAGTCCCTTGGACTGCAAGGAGATCCAACCAGTTCATCCTAAAGGAGGTCAGTCCTGAATATTTATTGGAAGGACTGATACTAAAGCTGAAATGCCAATATTTTGGCTACCTGATGTGAAGAGCTGACTCATTTGAAAAGACCCTGATGCTGGAAATGATTGAGGGAAGGAGGAGAAGGGGATGACAGAGGATGAGATGGTTGGATGGAATCACCAACTCAAAGGAACGAGTTTGGGTAAACTCCGGGATTCTGTGATGGACAGGGAGGCCTGACATGCTTGCAGTCCATGTGGTGGCAAAAAGTCGGACACGACCAAGCGACTGAATGGAATTGAACTTAAACAACTTATTAAGAACATGTGGCTTTGGTTAAAAATTATAATAGATTAATTGATTAACTTACACTCAATTCAGGTCAGTTGCTCAGTCGTGTCCTACTCTTTGAGACCCCATGGACTGCAGCATGCCAGGCTTCCCTGTGCATCACCAACTCCTGGAAGTTGTTTGAGCTCATGTCCATTGAGTCGGTGATGCCATCCAACCATCTCATCCTCTGTCATCCCCTTCTCCTCCCACCTTCAATCTTTCCCAGGATCAGGGTCTTTTCCAATGAGTCAACTCTTCACATCAGGTGGCCAAAATATTAGTGTTTCAGCTTCAGCATCAGTCCTTCCAATGAATATTCAGGACTAATTTCCTTTAGGATGGACTGGTTGGATCTCCTTGTAGTTCAAGGGCCTCTCAAGAGTCTTCTCCAACACCACAGTTCAAAAGCACCGATTCTTCAATGCTAAGCTTCTTTATGGTCCAACTCTCAAGCTTTATGGTCCAAATCTCAACTTAGACTACTCAAGACCAAAACCAGGCCCATATTTAAGGATTCATGCAATGTACTTTCCTCTTTTCTCTTGACGGTGTCATTTGGTAAGACCAGCTGACCTTCTCGTCTCCAAAAAGGGTTTAATTTACCATGTATATGCTACCTTAATTTTAGGCTCCGTCCAAACACAAGACTTGTGTTTGAGAGCTCTATTTTTACTTTGAACTAAGAAATCCATCTCCCAAATATTTTGTATCTTTGTACTGATATCTTCCAAGTAATATTAAAAATAATATTAATTATAGTATTCCGATTGATTTGAAGGAAAATCTATCTCTGCTCACATGTTATGGCCTTCCCCTCTATATACACACAAAATACAAGTTCTGCATCAGTTCATTTAGGTTAATCATTTTGGATAACATTACATTTAAGATAACAATAATCCAACTCATGTTCTGTTGTTTAATTTAGTTCAACTCCACTTTACCTTTCTCATTTAGCTACCTACAGTTTTCCCTATCTACATTCCTTGGTGGTACCAGTGGTCAAAAACCCGCCTCCCCATGCAGAAGATGTGAGAGACATGGGTTCAATCCTGGGTCAGAAAGCTTCCCTGAAGGAGGGCATGGCAACTCATTTCAGTATTCTTGCCTGGAGGATTCCACGGACAGAGGAACCTGGCAGGCTACAGTCCATAGGGTTGCACAGAGTTGGACATGGACAAATTCAGAAAACAAAGATCATGGCATCCAGTCCCATCACTTTCTGGGAAATAGATGGGAAAACAGTGGAAACAGTGTCAGACTTTATTTTTGGGGGCTCCAAAATCACTGCTGATGGTGACTGCAGCCATGAAATTAAAAGACGCTTACTCCTTGGAAGAAAAGTTATGACAAACCTAGATAGCATATTCAAAAGCAGAGACATTACTTTGGTGACTAAGGACTGTCTAGTCAAGGGTATGGTTTTTCCAGTGGTCATGTATGGATGTGAGAGTTGGACTGTAAAGAAGGCTGAGGGCCGAAGAATTGATGCTTTTGAACTGTGGTGTTGAAGAAGACTCTTGAGAGTCCCTTGGACTGCAAGGAGATCCAACCAGTCCATTCTGAAGGAGATTAGCCCTGGGATTTCTTTGGAAGGAATGATGCTAAAGCTGAAACTCCAGTACTATGGCCACCTCATGTGAAGAGTTGACTCCTTGGAAAAGACTCTGATGCTGGGAGGGATTGGGGGCAGGAGGAGAAAGGGATGACAGAGGATGAGATGGCTGGATGGCATCACGGACTCGACGGATGTGAGTCTGAGTGAACTCTGGGAGTTGGTGATGGACAGGGAGGCCTGGCGTGCTGCGATTCATGGGTTCGCAGAGTTGGACACGACTGAGCGAGTGAACTGAACTGAACTGAAAGTGACTTAGCACACACACAATCTTCCCCATATCAACTGTGAATGTCCTGTAAAGTACCACTTAGAGAAGTATGCACATTTTTATGAGCAAATAAGTTTTGTATGTATGCAAATTTGTCAAAATGCATACTCCAAAAGCATTATTTTCCCCAACTAACAATGCAGTCTTCAAAGTCAATACTCTGCTGAGATATATTTCCCAAGGAAATTATCAGAGACATCGCTAAATTTCTTAGTGTGAAGTACCTACATTCAGGTTATTTTACTTTATTTAGGACTCCTCCATAAACAGAAAACCAAAATAAAACAACATTGTTTGTGTTTTTGAAATGGTAACTTTTGCAGTCTACTAATCAAAGATTCGTGAAAGTCTATTTCCAGAATTCTCTGCTACTCTAGTTTTCTACTCAAAAAGGTTTCAAAAAGGGCATAGTAATATTTTAATGGCTTAAATCTCTATTGAAACTTGCATAGCTATGTTACCTCTAAAATTGTGGATATTTCAAATACTGACTGTCAAGATTTTCATTCCTGTAGTACATAGCTTTTTTAATGATGTGGAATGGAGGGGGGTATTTTTAAATTGTCACGGATCCATAAAGTTTAATCTGTTTTAGAATAATATTTGTATAGTCTTTTTGAGAAAAATATCTATTTTAATTGAAGGATAATTGTTTCATAGTGTTATGAACATTTGTATAGTCTGCAGTTTATAGAACAATTATTACTAAATGGATAAAGTATGAGCATCTTGAATTTTAATATACAAAATCAATAGATTTCTGGTTATATGTATCCATTAACCTTTCCTTTGTAATAAAACATCCTAAAGTTGAGTAACTTAAAACATATCAATTTATGTAACCTATAGAAGGTGTCATGGACAGAGAGAGGGGTATTTTTGTAATCAGTGTAGAATACCATAAAACAATATGTTGCTTCAAATATAAATTGATACTCATTGCTCAATATACCTAAATGATCATGCTGAGGTATTCTACCAGTGTTAGATGCTAAATACTTCATTAAACCTCTTTGAATCAAAGTAGTATTTGATTTTCATCTAGTTAGTCTTGATGATTAAAACCTGTGGTACATATACATAGTGGAATATTACTCAGCTACTAAAAAGAATGCATTTGAATCAGTTCTAATGAGGTGAATGAAACTGGAGTCTATTATACAGAGTGAAGTAAGTCAGAAAGAAAAACACCAATACAGTGTATTAATGCATATATATGGAGTTTAGAAGGATGGTAATGATGACCCTATATGCGAGATAGCAAAAGTGACACAGATATAAAGAATAGACTTTTGGAGTCTGCTGGAGAAGGCGAGGGTGGGATGATTTGAGAGAATAGCATTGAAACATGTATATTACCATATGTGAAATAGATGACCAGTCCAAGTTCGATGCATGAAACAGGACACTCAAAGCTGGTGCACTGGGACAACCCTGAGGGATGGGAAGGGGAGGGAGTTGGGGGGAGTGGTTCAGGATGGGGGGATACATGTACACTCATGGGTGATTCATGTCAATGTGTGGCAAAAGCCACTACAATATTGTAAAGTAATTAGCCTCCTATTAAAATTAAAAAAAAAAAAAAAGCCCAATCTGATATTCTGTTTGTTGCTCTAGGTTATGTACTTCCAGGAGAGCACAGGAAAAACATATATCTGCATTCCATAAGTATATTAAACTTAGAAACTGGTAATTGAATGACTTAAAAAAACACACATACAAAAAAAACAGTACCTTAAAATGAATGTTCAACCACTATGTTGTCAAGAAAACAGCTGGCAAGAATTCTGCTCCATGCTGAAAATGATAGTTTCAAAGTCTGCAACCTTCTAATAAAACCATGTGGTAGTTAACCTTTTTCTATTTCTTCCCTTTCAGACTTGCCAATGGTTGTCATAAACATTCTTTGAACACAAACATTTCCCATCCCAATATTCTTGTTTGGCAAGATTCTATGTCATATATATCCCTTTTCCATATTAGTGATGATTTTCTTAGTTTTGGAGGTTGTTTGGAAGTACAATGTGATGACATGTTTTTAGGGAGAGTTAATCATTACATAAAAAAGAAAAAATAACCTCACTCATGAAAGTGACTTCCAGTTATTTTGATAATTAAAGTTTCAATTAGAACAAACTTGATTCCCATGACAAGATGACTTTATGTTGGTGTTTAAATATGTGTTATACATGTATAATATCATATAAGAAACGAATCGCCAGTCCAGGTTCAATACAGGATGCTTGGGGCTGGTGCACTGGGATGATTCAGAGGGATGGTTCGGAGAGGGAGGTGGGAGAGGAGTTCAGGATGGGGAACATGTGTATGCTGGTGGCGGATTCATGTTGATGTGTGGCAGAACCAATACAATATTGCAAAGTAATTAGCCTCCAATTAAAATAAAAAAAATATGTGTTATATTCTTCTTATATGTAAATATGCTATACTTTTATTTGCTTTGATTTCAATTGCAAAAGCTTGCACAAAGTGAAAGGAAGTTTTAGCGTAACCTGTGTTAAAGTGGTTCTTAGTTAGTTAGTTAAGTCGTTCAGTCGTGTCCGACTTTTTGCGACCCCATGGACTGTAGCCCACCAGGTTCCTCCATCCATGGGATTCTCCAGGCAAGAATACTGGAGTGGGCTGCCATTTCCTAAACAAACTGAACTTAATGGTGAAATTATGTATCTATCTATATATATGTGCATGTGCATATGTGTATCTGTGTATATGTATTTATCTGTGTATATATATATATATATGTCTGCATATATCATCTATCTATCTATTTGTCTTTAGCAAAGTTGATAGGAAAGGAACATTGAACTCCTTCTCAGTTTATCCTGTTTTCAGATGGATTGTATTCAATGAATGCATTATTTACAGAATATAATCTGGTGAAGAGGTATTCTGTTTATAAACAGACGCCCATGAAAATATAAGAAAACCCATATGTGTAAAATAATTGGGGATATCAAAGTTGCAAACATGGTTACACTAAAACTGTGATTTAACACATTTATTTGTTCACTTATTTACTAAATAGCAATCCTATATGCTAGGCACTATACTAAGTATGGAAAAAGTACACTTCTTGCCCAGGTAAAATGAGTCACACGCTCTTAAGATGAGGTACGTGTGTGCAGTCAGACATGTCTGACTCTTTGCGACCCCATGGACTCACAAGGCTATTCTGTCCATGGGATTTTTCTGGCAAGAATACTGGAGTGGATTGCCATCCCCTCCTCCAAAGGATCTTCCTGACCCAGAGTCCTGTGGTCATGTATGGACTGTCTCTTATACACATCTAGATGTGTATAAGAGACAGCCCTTGGACTGCAAGGAGAGCCATCCAGTCCATTCTGAAGGAGATCAGCCCTGGGATTTCTTTGGAAGGAATGATGCTAAAGCTGAAACTCCAGTACTTTGGCCACCTCATGAGAAGAGCTGACTCATTGGAAAAGACTTTGATGCTGGGAGGGGTTGGGAGCAGGAGGAGAATGGGACAACAGAGGATGAGACGGCTAGATGGCATCACTGACTCGATGGACACGAATCTGAGTGAACTCCGGGAGTTGGTGATGGACAGGGAGGCCTGGTGTGCTGCGATTCATGGGGTCGCAAAGTCGGACACGACTGAACTGAACTGAACTATACTGCGTATATTGATATGTATAACACTAAATAATTATAAAACCAAAGAGAAAAATGAGGTATTAGATTTTTTATATGTCCTTTTGCAATTCAGGTGTGTTTCTTCCTCATTCATGGATTGAAGTATTTTTTTTTCACTCTTAAAACTTACAATCATTTCCCCTTGCTTTGGAGCAAAGTGTTAAACACTTATTAAGTCAGTAAGGATGTTTCTCTGATCTAACTTTCCATTTTCTTTTTCTACATCATTTTACAAAACTTGTACAAATCCATATTTACATTTTTCCTACATATTATATGCTTTTATCACTCTGTAATTTTATCTGTGTTCTGCTCTCTGCATAGAATCTCATTCTCCTAATTTTCCACCAATCAATCTCCTTTTTCTGATTAAAAGTATTGTTCAGATATTATCTGTTAAAAGTGTTCTACTAGGTTCACCTATCATAAAAGCTTGGCTCATACACATGCATACATGTGTACATGCATGCTAAGTCACTTCAGTCATGTCCAACCGTAGCCTGCCGGGCTCCTCTGTCCATGAGGTTCTCCAGGCAAGAATACTGGAGTGGGTTGCCATGCCCTCCTCCAGAGCATTTCCCAACGCAGGAATCAAACCCGCTGTTATTACATCTCCTGTGTTGGCAAGTGGGTTCTTTACACCAGCGCCACCTGGGAAACCTTAGTTTATATAGTAGATATTTATTAAATATTTGTTAAATAGTAGATATTTATTAAATATTTATTAAATATTTTACAAATATTAAACATTTGTAAACAAATGTTTTGCTTATTTAATTTTGTGTTATATATAACGATTGTATCTTTCACCCATTAGTTTGTAAACTCTATAAGAGACAGGACCAAGTATTAACCATTTGGGACACCTAGTACAATATTCTCCTTGTAATACAAGGTTAAGAACTATATCAAAATCAGGGCAGTTGCTAAAATTAGAGTGTTGGTAAGTGCTATCACATGACCAGATAAAGGGAAAGGAATTATGAATGTCAGTGATAATGCCATAGGCAGAAAGCATTCCACTCAATTAAGATTACCATTTCTTCAGTTGGGTATGTTTCTAAGATGGACTAAATTTCCTTCTTCTTTGGGTCTCTGTTGAATTCCCCTTGTCATCTGAAAATTAGGTTCACCTATCATAAAAGCTTGGCTCATACACATGCATACATGTGTACATGCATGCTAAGTCACTTCAGTCATGTCCAACCGTAGCCTGCCGGGCTCCTCTGTCCATGAGGTTCTCCAGGCAAGAATACTGGAGTGGGTTGCCATGCCCTCCTCCAGAGCATTTCCCAACGCAGGAATCAAACCCGCTGTTATTACATCTCCTGTGTTGGCAAGTGGGTTCTTTACACCAGCGCCACCTGGGAAACCTTAGTTTATATAGTAGATATTTATTAAATATTTGTTAAATAGTAGATATTTATTAAATATTTATTAAATATTTTACAAATATTAAACATTTGTAAACAAATGTTTTGCTTATTTAATTTTGTGTTATATATAACGATTGTATCTTTCACCCATTAGTTTGTAAACTCTATAAGAGACAGGACCAAGTATTAACCATTTGGGACACCTAGTACAATATTCTCCTTGTAATACAAGGTTAAGAACTATATCAAAATCAGGGCAGTTGCTAAAATTAGAGTGTTGGTAAGTGCTATCACATGACCAGATAAAGGGAAAGGAATTATGAAGGTCAGTGATAATGCCATAGGCAGAAAGCATTCCACTCAATTAAGATTACCATTTCTTCAGTTGGGTATGTTTCTAAGATGGACTAAATTTCCTTCTTCTTTGGGTCTCTGTTGAATTCCCCTTGTCATCTGAAAAGTCTTTTCTCAAGTTGAACTGTGTTACCACAGTTTTCCTCTTCTGCAAATGAGGATGATATTTGCTTTTGTTGCAGGAAGGCGGACCCCTTCCAAGACCCAAAACTGGGCTCCTGTCTAACACGCAGAAATGAATTGTCTGAGGAGATGCATCTGCTGACAAAGCAAGAGATTTTATTGGGAAAGGGCACCCAGGTGGAGAGCAGTAGGGTAAGGGAACCCAGGAGAACTGCTCTGCCGCGTGGCTCACAGTCTCGGGTTTTATGGTGATGGGATTAGTTTCCGGATGGTCTTTGGCCAACCATTCTAATTCAGAGTCTTTCCTGGTGGCACACACATCGCTCAGACAAGATGGATGCTAGCGAGAGGGATTCTGGGAAGTGGATGGACACACGGTGTCTCCTTTCGACCTTTCCCA
Organism: Cephalophus harveyi; assembly: GCA_006410635.1. Taxonomy (NCBI): domain Eukaryota; kingdom Metazoa; phylum Chordata; class Mammalia; order Artiodactyla; family Bovidae; genus Cephalophus; species Cephalophus harveyi. The sequence goes on along the minus strand of SJYT01044646.1, from coordinate 54,457 downwards.
AACTCTTCTGGTTGGCGGTGGCTTATTAGTTCCGTATTCCTTATCAGGATCTCCTGTCATAAAACAACTCGTGCAAATGGTTACTCTGGTGCCTGGCCAGGGTGGGCGGTCTCAATCAATGTGCTTTCCCTAACACTTTGATGATCTCACAGGCTTTCTATGAGGATCAAATATAATAGAGTATTCACAGACAATTATAGACCCAAAGCTGTATTATCCCAACTCTCCTTAGAACTGACTTTAAGCTTTCCCATGGCCATAGCAAGGGAGCCAGGGCATTGGCATATTAAAGAATACTGTTATTTTTTCTAGGGGCGGGGAGTTCTCTTCATAGATATCTCTCCTTATCTAACTGCTTAACTGGTTTCCTGCCTTTGTCTATTTACTCTTTGTGATGCATCCTTTATTTTTTCATAGATCTTCAAGTTTTATAGTAATAGATTTGTATGTTTACTCATTTATTTTATGTTTTACAAGGCTATAGGTTTTATGAAAATATAAATTGTCTGTGATCTTTACTACTAAATAAAGGACATACATCTATGAGCTTATAGGGCAAGGGCTCAATACATTCTTATGAAAGGGAAAAAATAACCTTAGATCAGTAAGCCTCCAACTTTGATGTGAATAAGAATCATGAAAGTGTAAGTTGCTCAGTTGTGTCTGACTCTTTGCCACCTCAAGGACTATAGCCAAACAGGCTCCTCTGACCATGACCAGAATATCGGAGTAGTTAGCCGTTCCCTTCTCCAGAGGATCTTCCCAACACAGGGATCTCCCCAACCTGGGATGGAACCCAACGTCTCCTGCATTGCAGGCGGTTTCTTTACCATCTGAGTCACCAGGGAAGCCCAAGAATACTGGAGTGGGTAGCCTATCCCTCTCCAACAGATCTTCCCAATCCAGGAATCAAACCGGAGTTTCCTGCATTGCAGGCAGATTCTTTACCAGCTAAGCTACTAGGGATAAGAATGATAAAACTTGCTAAAAAATATGGATTCTGAATTTCAACCTGGAACATTTTGATTTTGTGGTTTGGTCTGGGATTCAGAAATCTACATATTAACCCCTTCCACTTCCCTCCTTGGTTCGGATGTGAATGATCAACAGATTTTCCTTGATAAATAACGATGAGGTGATTGGGAACCCACTCCAGTGTTCTTGCCTGGAGAATCCCAAGGACTGGGGAGCCTCATGGGCTGCCGTCTGTGGGCTCGTACAGAGTCAGACACGACTGAAGCGACTTAGCAGCAGCAGCAGCAGCAGATACATGTCATACATATTGTGTGGGAATCCCTGCTGCCCTCAGTGATTTGGTAGGAGTTAGAACTGGCTTCTTGACATACCCAGAGAGCAACCCCTCTGAAAATGTACACTGTGAGGTTGCAGATTATTATTTCATTTTGTCTCAGAGCACAATTACAATTCAGACTCTTGAAGGGATGGAAAATGAGGTTTCCTAAGGACACAGTTTGGCAGACCATAGCAGTGCTGTGTCTTTAGGCACTGGATGCCTGCCAGAAGCACTTGCCCAGCACTAATTGCAGAGCACCTGAACTTTTATCCATCATCTATTCTGCTGCACAAAAACTTGAACACACCAATGAATGGCTTGCATTCTTCCCAGCCATTCCAGGATGGGAGGAAAATCCTTTCATTAAATGAGGCTATTATTTTCCATTTGAAACCTCAATTGAGATTTAGAAACAGGTGCCAGTTTCTCTTTTGCCTCTAGGCCTAGAAATCAGAATAACTGCTACTGAGAAAAGAAAGCACATAAGACCTTGGCAGCAATGCTATTAAATTGCCTTTACCTATGCAGTCTGGAAGCAGATGTTAATGACAAACAGTACAGCTCCAAACTGAAAACAGATTAATCATTGCTTAGGCTTCTGTTGCTTGCCTGTTACTCTCTGCTGATTCTTCTATATCTGGAAATCTCTATATATGTCTAGATCTGTACCTATATCTATATGTAGATCTGTATCTACATCCATATCTATACCTATCTACATTGACATCTATTTTAATAGTGACATCTATTTTAAAATTGCTGACATTACCTCATTATAGATGACACCTCTAGGGCATTTTGTTTTCCTAAGACCATAGCCAGCAGTAGAGGCACTTATAACCATTTACATCGGATTTGTGAGGTTTGATTATTTCCTGGTATAAGACATGGCTTTCTTTCCCCACCTCTATCCAAGGTTTAAAGTAGACTTAAAACTCAACATTCTAAAAGCTAAGATCATGGCATCCAGTCCCATAACTTCATGACAAATAGATGGGGGGAAAAAGTGGAAGTAGTGGCAGATTTTATTTTCTTGGGCTTCAAAATCACTGGATGGTGACTGAAACCCCAAAATTAAAAGATGCTTGCTCCTTTGAAGGAAACCTATGACAAACCTAGATAGCATGCATATTAAAAAGCAGACATATTCCTTTGCCAAAAAAAGCTTGTATAGTCAAAGCTATAGTTTTTCCAGAAGTCGCATACAGATGTGAGAGTTGGACAATGAGAAGGATGAGCACTGAAGAACTGATGCTTTCAAATTGTGATGCTGGAGAAGACTCTTGAGACTCCCTTGGACAACAAGGAGATCAAACTAGTCAGTCCTAAAGGAAATCGACCCTGAATGTTCATTGGAAGGACTGATGCTGAGGCTGAAGCTCCAGTGCTTTGGCCACCTGATGTGAAGAGCCGACTCATTGGAAAAGATCTTGATGCTGGGAAAGTTTGAGGACAGGAGGAAAAGGGGGGCGACAGAGGGTGAAGTGTTTGGATGACATCATCGAGTCAATTGTCACGAGTTTGAGCTAGCTCTGGGAGATGTGAAGGACAGGGAAGCCTGGTGTGCTGCCTTCTGTGAGGTCACAAAGAGTCAGACACAACTTAAGTGACAAACAGCAACAAAAATCCAAGGTTCATAACAGTAATTTTACTAAGCAAGATAAAGCAAATGAAAAAATTCAGGCATTTACCTGAATAATACACTTTAAAATTCATTTCATTAAATAACAGTAAAACTTTTGTATTTAGATTATTTATTGTATTGCTATCTTTGAATAAGGAGGCTATTTGAGGATATGGGGCCCAACAGTTGGAATCAGGTATAACTTATTTTATGAGTTAGAAAATTACTGTCTTCCTCTGGCTTTGTGATACTTGGGAATGACTGAATGAGTTAATGGGCCATAAGACAGCAGACTGCTAAGGGCAGTGAAAATATGAAGCTGGGGGATATTTAAAATATGTGACAAGTATAGAGATGAGATTGACATCTTTGTTGACAGGGTAAAGCAACTATAAAACCATATGTGACTGTTTTGTGAGATAGCTTAAAGGCTAATGCAAGGACGATTGGATCGACTGTCTCAGTGAGTAGATTCTTTGAGAGAGAATAAAATGAATATTGATATATTATCAAGTTCCTTCAGGCCTAGAGAATCAGAGTCAACAGGCTTCTTTCGGCTCAGATAATTCACTCTGACTGCATAAATCAGTGGAAGTAAACTCAAATTCTTCTGGGGATCAGGAATACAAAATCTAAATGAGCAAGTGGTCTGGATATAAGAAGTATTTCAGATATTTGTACTTTTGTACTAAATTTTATTTTCTTACTTTTGCTAGAAATCCATATATAAAAACATTTCACTTTCTCATAATTTTATGATTAGAAAAGAAACAATCTAGGTGAGATGATAAATAAGAATCACATATGCTATGTTAGGGCAGGGGGTGTCAGCAAAGAAAAGTGGGACCTGGAGCTCCCATACATCCTCAAAAATGGATAGTCTCTCTGCTTTTCAGCTAGAGGTGGCTATGTGAGAATGTGGCCCAGACCTGCTGGTTATTCCATTCTCAAGAGAACCTAGAGTATCAAGTTTTCAGAAGGAAACTTTTGATTTTTAAATTGTGTCTGCTTAGTCAATTTTTATGTAGTCTTTTTCCAATATAGATATTCCTCAGTTCAACAGTTTCATGAGTATCTCAGCATCTCCTGTTCTTAACCCAGAGCAAACTTCCCAGAGGCAAATGGGGTGTGATTTATGTCACCCCGAACCCTGGAAGATAGTTTCCTAGTGAGTTGATAAACATCTGTCTCTCTCTTTTCTTTTAACCTAGGGCTTAACTGATCATTTTTCTTTTGCCATTAGTTTTGAAAATTCACTTTAAATGCATCATCAGAGGAATATAGGAAATATAATAATAAGGCTTATTTAAAAGTAGGTTTTAGTACCCACAAGTCAAATCTCTGTTCTCGATACATAAAGTGTATATGACAATAAATGATCATTAAACATGCCCAGTTAGAACAGTCAGAACTGGACATGGAACTGCATGGACTGCTTCCAAATTGGGAAAGGAATACATCAAGGCTGTATATTGTCACCCTACTTATTTAACGTATATGCAGAGTACGTCATGTGAAATGCCGGGCTGTATGAAGCACAAGCTGGACTGGGAGAAATATCAGTAAACTCAGATATGCAGATGACACCATCCTTATGGCAGAAAGTGAAGAGGAACTAAAGAGCCTCTTGAAATTCAGAGGAGAGTGTAAAAGCTGGCTTAAAACTCAGCATTCAGATCATGGCATCTGGTACTGTCATTTCATGGGAAATAGATGGAGAAACAATGAAAACAGTGACAGACTTTATTTTTTTTAGGCTCCAAAATCACTGCAGATGGTGTCTACAGCCATGAAATTAAGACACTTGCTCCTTGGAAGGAAAGCTATGACCAACCTAGACAGCATATTAAAAAGCAGAGACATTACTTTCCTGACAAAGGTCCATCTAGTCAAGGCTATGGTTTTTCCTGTGGTCAAGTATGGATGTGAGAGTTGGACTGTAAAGACAGCTGAGTGCCAAAGAATTTGTGCTTTTGAACTGTGGTGTTGGAGAAGACTCTTGGGAGTCCCTTGGACTGCAAGGAGATCCCACCAGTCAATCCTAAAGGAAATCAGTCCTGAATATTCATTGGAAGGATTGGTGCTGAAGCTGAAGCTCCAATACTTTGGCCACCTGATGCGAAGAAATGACTCATTGGAAAAGACCCTGAAGCAGGGAAAGACTGAAGGCAGGAGGAGAAGGCAATGACAGAGGATGGGATGGTTGGATAGCATCACCGACTAGATAGACATGAGTTTGAGCAAGCTCCTGAAGTTGGCGAGGGACAGGGAAGCCTGGTGTGCTGCAGTCCATGGGGTCACAGAGGGTCAGACACGACTGAGTGACTGAACTAAACTGAAACCTGAAATATAGATCTCTTGCCACCATACTGTAATGTGTCTCTGTGGACTTGGTCAAGCCACCTAAGCTCTTATAGCTTCTCTTATTCTGAGTGTCTTCATTTCTCAAAGAAAATAATAGTATCTGCTCTATAACCTCACAGGGGCATATGAAGATAGATAAAAATTGCATGTAAAATCACTTTTAATATATAGAATATTACCAAAATACACATTTTAAAAATCAGGCAAGTATTATCAAATACCTACAGGTAATATTTGGAAGAACTAAGCCAAAGAAATAAAGATTTAGCATTCCACTTTGCCCATGTAATTATTTAAAAGAGTGATTTTTTGTAAATAGTCATGCTGCAGAGTGATTTTTCTCTTTTACTTGCCCTCCTAGCTTTACTGATATATAATTGACACATAACATTTTGTAAGTTTAAGGTGTACAGCATGATGATTTGGTACACATATATGTTATGAAATGATAACCATAATAAAGTTAGTTAACACATCTTTCAGCTAACATAATTACTCTTCTGTATGTATATGGTGATAACATTTAAGATCTACTGTTTGAAATTTTCAAGTATCTGATATAGTTTTGGTAAAAACAGTCACCATGTTGCATGTTAGATGCCCAGAATTTATCTACATTAGAACTAGAAGTTTGTACCCTTTGACCAACATGTCCCTATCCCTCCACCCACTAGACAGTGGAGACTACCATTCTATTCTCTGTTTCTATGAATTCAGCTTTTTAAGCTTCCATATATGAGGACATACAATATTTGTTTTTTTCCCTAAATTACAAAATATACATGTTGGCAGTTATAATCCATAAAAAGCTAATTCTCTTCCTGTATAATACTTTATCAGATGAATGTGTCAAGTGTTGACCTGATCAGAAGCATTATTCAAGGAGACAAATCTTTAAATTATTTCAATCTCTGTTTTATTGAGGTTATGGCATTTTAAAAAGCTTCCTTAAGGAAGCAAACTTTTGGACATATGACAAAAATCTAGATCTCTGTAAAGCACCCTGTTGTACATAAGAAAGCAGGGCATGCTGTGCTTTTGTAAGTTCACCTGGAGTAGGCTGCAACCAACTGTAAGAAAAAAATCAGTTTTCCCAGTTCTGAAGGATTCACAGAAAAAATTGTATTTTAAATTTGTCATGTAGTTGGAACAAATATACTTGAAAATATCTGTTCTTTAATTGATGGCTCTTCTGGTAACAGAGAACATAAAAGCCAGTTTTGTTAGTCTAAAATGATGCTGCTTCATTTGAAAATAAGTTGCTCTTTTCTTTTTGTGGAGAAAGAATGGGAACATGTTTTCAAGGAAATGAATGGCCTGAATGGCCAGATTGAGAGGGTCAGGGTTAGGAGGAGATGCCGGTGTAGCTATGGCAGCCTGACATGGACTAAGTGATGCTATCTTGGTGCCATGACAAGCATAATCTATAAGGAAAAAGCTGTGAACTCAGAATGCATAAGCACCACATAAGGAGACAAAATTTAATTCTGTGAAAGTGGATCTATGAGAGAGAGAGAGTTTCTACTGAGTACAGGGGGGTAGCTTCAGTAATAGAGCCAAGCTGTTGCAGAGAACGTTATGTGCTGGCTTGCAGTATAGACAGGAGGAGCAGTGTGCAGGAGCATCTCAAAAAAAGGAAAAACTGTGAGGTAACATTGCTGAAAAAAGGAAAGGTGATTCTGTAATAAGCTGCAATCAGGGCTGTTATATAGTTAGATAACAAAGGGGCATTGTACAAAAGGCGTGAATACATTTTCAGCAGCATGCTTGCAAAAAAAAAAAAAAATCAAAGAAAGCATATGCAAAGGATAAAGACTATGTTCCTCTGACAAAATATATATATATATTTTTTTGGTATAACTTTTACTAGCTTCTTCTTGGTGCTAAGCTGCTGCTGCTAACTCGCGTCAGTCGTGTTCGACTCTGTGCGATCCCATAGACGGCAGCCCACCAGGCTCCCCCGTCCCTGGGATTCTCCAGGCAAGAACACTGGAGTGGTTGCCATTTCCTTCTCCAATGCATGAAAGTGATAAGTGAAAGTGAAGTCGCTCAGTCGTGTCTGACTCTTAGCGACCCCATGGACTGTAGCCCACCAGGCTCCTCCATACATGGGATTTTCCAGGCAAGATTACTGGAGTGGGGTGCCATTGGCTTCTTAATGAGGGAATATTGATATAAATTATTCTGAATATCCCTTATAGTGATACTGTTAGTCATTCAGTCGTGTCAGACTCTTTGAGACCCCATGGACAGTAGTCCACCAGGCTCCTCTGTCCATATAATTCTCCAGGCAAGAGTAGGCTGGAGTGGGTTGCCATTCCCTTCTACAGGGGATCTTCCTGACCCAGGGATAAAACCTGAGTTTTCTACGTTGCAGGTGGATTCTTTACGGTCTGAGCCACCAGGGAATAACACTTATCTGTGTGGCAATTAACACATAACAAAAACATTTATTTTATATTGAGGTCTGATTTAAACCCATAATATTATGTTTGAAGAATTTATGATTATTCTGAAGTCAAGCATTTACTACTGCAGTAGATCCATAGTGTATGATGAACATTCTCAAATAAATTTTACATATTTTAACAACTGTAAGTTATGTTTATATGTATCTAAATCTTGTTGGTTTCATAACCAACTCCCAAGGCAGGGAAAGACAGGGACTGAATTTACCTTTCTATAATCCTACACAGCTGATAAAAAGAAGGGTTAAACGCAGATTTGGCAATCCTAAAGGAGATTGTTGCTCTTATGTACTAACAGATGCCATTCCTTCAATTACAAATTTGAGAAGAGAAAATGATGCTTTTGAACTGTGGTGTTGGAGAAGACTCTTGAGAGTCCCTTGGACTGCAAAGAGATCCAACCAGTCCATTCTGAAGGAGATTAGCCCTGGGATTTCTTTGGAAGGAATGATGCTAAAGCTGAAACTCCAGACTTTGGCCACCTCATGCGAAGAGTCAGCATTTATTGCTTGTAGACTTTTGGATAGCAGCCATTCTGACTGGCGTGAAATGATACCTCATTGTGGTTTTGACTTGCATTTCTCTGGTAATGAGTGATGTTGAGCATCTTTTCATGTGTTTGTTAGCCCTCTGTATGTCTTCTTTGGAGACATGTCTGTTTAGTTCTTTGGCCCATTTTTTGACTGGGTTATTTATTTTTCTGGAATTGAGCTGCAAGAGTTGCTTGTATATTTTTGAGATTAATTCTTTGTCAGTTGCTTCATTTGCTGTTATTTTCTCCCATTCTGAAGGCTGTCTTTTCACCTTGCTTATAGTTTTCTTTGTTGTGCAGAAGCTTTTAATTTTAATTAGGCCCCATTTGTTTATTTTTGCTTTTAAAGTGATGAGTCTTGGCAGAGTTCAGAGATTAACTTGCTCCTTCTCACTTTAATCCAGAATTGCTTAAGCCCTAAATTCACTAAAGTAGGGCATAAATTCTCATTAAACATTTACTTATTTCTTCCCAGCCAAAAAAACACCCTTAAAATTCATAGTTGAAGGTACAGAGGAAGAAAGCAAAGATGATATGACTGACAGGAATGAGAAATTGCCTGCTCTGAGTTAGCTTATGTTAGCCAAGCTTCTTGCTCAACTTGATCACTCACGGTGGCACAGGAGAGAACAAAAGGTGGAGCTATATAGGAAAAGGCAGGGCTCCTCACAAGCCCTACCGTCTGTCCATCACCATTTTACAAGACTGGTGGCACTTAGCCAGGTCCTTCTAGAAGCTTATTTTGTATTTTCCTTATGCCTGTTTCCTTAGCACCAACCTATTCTAAGATATTCTTAAAATGAAAGACTACATAAAGATGAGTGCAGTTTTCAGCAACCTTAAATAATTTTTCATAAAGAGTTCCATAGAAAAATTGAAACAACAATAAGTTCTCCAAAGCTGATTCAACATTTTCTTGAGATAAGTAAGAGGAAAACTTTCTTGGTTGTTGTTGCTTTTCCTCTTATGAATTTCTTACATATTTTATATTTCTGATTTGACTCTAAGATTTCCTGATTTTGTTCTGTGACAAGTGATATTCAAATCCACTTACAAAGCATCTTATGAAATACAAAGTATTTTGAAAAAATTTAAAGAGAAGTATTATATTTAAGTTCTCTTGAAACAGACTCCTTATTTCTATTTGATGATATTCATTGGAAAGCTTTATTTTATTTTTAAAAATGCATATTTTACTAAAAAATTTCTCTGGTATAAGACAAGTTTAATAAGTTACTGGAGAAGAAAATGGCAGCCCACTCCAGTATTTTTGCCTGGAAAACTCCATGGACAGAGGAGCCTGGTGGGCTACAGTCCATTGGATTGTAAAGAGTCAGACATGACTGAAGTGACTGAGCAATAAGTTATCATTAATGTCAAGTAAAGAGTAATCAGAAATTTATTTCATTCATTACTTAACTAATTTTTGGTATACTTTTACTGTTATTATTGAATTAATTTCTATATTAATTGATTCATCAAAGACACTTATAATTCCTACATCCTTGAGAAGTAATTGAATCTCTACAACATTGTTCTCTGAAGTCATATGAACTCAAGCATGATGTACTGCAATGTGACTGAAGCCATTAGAACTTGTATCATTCTCTAATTCTTATAATATTTTTTGTGTGAGTAATAGTATGCCTATTTTATCAGTACAATAACATTTAGAACATATGAACAAAGATATTTCACATTTATATAGAATTTTTGAATAAATATGTTCTATATTAAATATATATACATATACAAAGAAAGCATATGTTCTATACATTTACCTATATTGACTATATAATTTAGAGATAAACTATCCAATAAGGTAATCAGTAACCAGAGATGCTGTTGAATACTTGAAATGAAGGTAATGTGACATGTTGAAACAATAATATTTTGGACATATTGGCTTATAT
>SJYT01044646.1:24901-43682 GCA_006410635.1 Cephalophus harveyi | reverse complement strand
GTCTCCCGTACAATGTCACGAACCTCATTCCATAGTTCTTCAGGCACTCTATCTATCAGATCTAGGCCCTTAAATCTATTCCTCACTTCCACTGTATAATCATAAGGGATTTGATTTAGGTCATACCTGAATGGTCTAGTGGTTTTCCCTACTTTCTTCAATTTGAGTCTGAATTTGGCAATAAGGAGTTCATGATCTGAGCCACAGTCAGCTCCCGGCCTTGTTTTTGTTGACTGTATAGAGCTTCTCCATCTTTGGCTGCATAGAATATAATCAATCTGATTTCGGTGTTGACCATCTGGTGATGTCCACGTGTAGAGTCTTCTCTTGTGTTGTTGGAAGAGGGTGTTTGCTATGACCAGTGCATTTTCTTGGCAAAACTCTATTAGTCTTTGCCCTGCTTCATTCCGCATTCCAAGGCCAAATTTGCCTGTTACTCCAGGTGTTTCGTTGGCCAATAATGTAAGATGAGAGTTCAGGAGCGGATAGTGTGTGTATGTTTAGTCCTGTGGAGAAAGCAAGGTTGCTCTGAGCAACAGTGAGGAAGAATGACAGAAGCAGAGATGAGATATGTAGACAATAGCTTTCTCACTCATCTTTGCAGTTATCTATCACTTGAAATAAAACGGTTTAAGGCAGTCATCAGGAGTATGGAGAAAACTTAGTTGATTAATGGTTCATCTCGTAGTTATTAAATATCATGGCTATAGGACTTTAGTCTATTTTCTAACTGTAAAAGAAACAGAATCCTAAATTGGATTTTAATTTTTAAAACTAGCTTTTCTGATTTATATAAAATATACATGTTGATTAGTGATCAGATATGTAAAATGTAAACAAACATAAAGAAATAAAAATCACCTCATACCTGATTCAGAGAAAAGTCACTGTTTCACTTTACACATGATTTTTGTATATTTAAAATCTTTGTATTTCATTTTATTTTTCCCCAAATTTGTACAATACTAGATATTCAATATTCTATTCAGTATTTGATTCCTATTAAACATTATATCATAAGCATTTTATTGTTATGTTAAAATGACATATGTGTTTTTTAAATGACAACATTAATTCTGGGGTAGAGATACATTGCTGCTGCTGCTGCTAAGTTGCTTCCGTTGTGTCCAACTCTTCGTGACCCCATGGACTGCAGCCTATCAGGCTCCTCAGCCCATGGGAGTTTCCAGGCAAGAATATTGGAGTGGGTTGCCATTGCCTTCCCTGAGAGATACATTATGTATATGTTTTTACCAATCTTGTAAGTTTTAAAGCTTTTTTCAATTTTCTAGTAACGTAAATACTGCTAGAAATGAATATATATTTTTGCCTGTAAGTTTTTGACTACATCTCTGTATGTTTCCATAGGGCAGATAGTGAAATAGATTATAGATCAAGAGAGTATGGCCATTTTGACATACTGATTTGTGTTGCAAAGTTCCTTATGGGAAAGTTTGTAGCAAATTCATATTTTCAGTAATGATGTTTAAGTGCCCAACTCACTGGAATTTCATCTGTATAGGATATGATATTTCAAAAATTGCCTAAATAGTGCTTTATATTTTGTTACCACTAAGTATATAATTCGATAAATTTATATAGATAACAATGAAAGATTTTCAAATAAAATATATTTATAAAACCAAATAACATGAGATTTCAGGAATTATACAAAACACAACCTTAGAAAATTTAAATACAATCTCAGAAAGTCTAAGTGTTAATAGTGATAAACTAAAATATCATAGTGATGAAAATGAAGGTATTTCAAACTGTAGAGTTGAGTTTGCAAAGAATTTTAGAATGATATGCAAATCTATATGTGAAATATAATTATATCCAAGTAATTTAGAATTCTGTTATCAGAAAAGAAATGATGCATTAAAGAAGTAGAAAAATAATATAAGGAAGAAAACAAGCATCCAAGTATGAGTTTAAAATATTGACTATAGAGCAAGAGGTATGTTATGGAAGAAAGAGGGATATCTGGAATTGGACATAAGTCAGATCTTGGAAATATGTAAATAAAAGAAAGAATAAGCACAGTGCCTATTCCTCTGTGTACCATTGTAGCCCACATTTCTTTGATAATTGCTTTAAACTTGTCTTTGCCTTTGTAAACACATTTAAAGAGAATTCTCCAAGGGCAAAGAGGTGATAGATAATAGGTGAAGTAATAGGCTGCCACAGAGAGTAAACAGAGAGTTTTACTTTTAGACAGCTGTCCTCTGGAGAAGCAAGTTTCATTATTTGAAACCAACTTGTCTATTTTCCCCCTTTGATGTGTTGTTAAAGTTTTACAAATTATTTGAGATAGTGCTTCTCTTCTAATACTCTAAAATGTTGCTGATGCAGAGAAAATGCTCCAAGGTTAATAAGTTAATCTTTTATCATATAAAACTGCATATATATTCTAGCTGTGATCATGTTCCAAAATGTGCCTTAAAACACTTCATTAATAATAGCTGATGTCTTTACATTTTAAGGTGGGTCAATTATATTTGACATTGTGGTTGAATTTCATTAAAAAGTAGAAAACAGTAATTTTCCAAGGTTTAGAAATAACATTTTATTTTTTGCTCATAAAGGAGGGCCTTTAGGAGGAGTCTTAAATGCACAAAAATGTAGCATTTTTGATATGAGGAAATGTGTAACTATATTTAATATTAAGTATGGGTCCTTAGAATACAAACTTTCAAGAGTAAATGGACAATTTCTGCCTCAACCCTGTTTCCCCAAAAGCAGTGCTGAGAGATTTTGCTTGCAGGTAATTCACTTGGGAATTAGGTCTCACGGAGTGGGAATGACAGTTAGGGATATACAGTATGAGTTTCTGAGCAGATTAAACAATGTATTTTAGACCTCTAATTAAAAGGAGGGCATATTTCTATCAGCTCATGCCCCCATTGGTCAAGCATGGTCCTGTGAGCAATAGCTCATATTTCTAGGTTGGATGTGCCATGCTGCTGCTGCTGCTAAGTCGCTTCAGTTGTGTCCGACTCTGTGCTAGCCCATAGATGGCAGCCCACCAGGCTCCCCTTTCCCCGGGATTCTCCAGGCAAGAACACTGGAGTGGGTTGCCATTTCCTTCTCCAATGCATGAAAGTGAAAAGTGAAAGTGAAATCGCTCCATCGTGTCCGACTCTTAGCGACCCATGGACTGCAGCCTACCAGGCTCCTCCATCCATGGGATTTTCCAGGCAGGAGTACTGGAGTGGGTTGCCATTGTCTTCTCCGGATGTGCCATGAATAAGGGCTAAATGAGTTCCCATGAGCATCCCAAACACCATACCGTTAGAGAAAGCTTCATTTAGGATGTGCGAGGTATACACCCATCACGGGTCTTTGGTGAGGGGCTTATAGTTTCCATCACTATGAAGCTGGTTGCAGTCTCTGCAGGTCTGGTTATCACAGTAATGGTGACACTGAGAGGATTTGATATTAGGCACAAGAGAAGTATATGCAGTCCAGCCCTTGTAGCACTCAAATCTATTTAGACTCTCTGTAAATCCCCAGGATTATTTGAACAAGGCGGGGTTACCAGCAGTGCAGCTTGTCCTGAGGCCATAATTGGTATTCATTATCTATCTCTTCATCCATTCTAGATTTAGCTCACCCTCAGTCAGAATTTCAGCTTGTCTACTCTGCTTGACTAGTGAAAGGATCCTTTAGCCCTGAAGGGACTGAATTTTTAATTGAATTGTTTTATGGTATTATAGTTGTTGCAGTTGTTTGTTCACAGTTATTACTGAGTACAGAAGCACCAAGAGATGCTTCCACAATCACTTGTTTTCCAGACATGTTTCTTATTGCCCATTGTGTAGCAGCAATCCTAGTTCCTCATTTAGAGGCATTCTTGAGTGGGAGTACAGTACAATAGCAGTCTATTTGTGGCCAGTACCTATACCAATCCATCTGTGAACCAGGGCCAAGTATTTTCCTTTTTGGTCAGTTAGCTCTAGCGCATGTCTCCAAAAAGGCCGAGTATCTTTCAGAACTGGCTAAAGTGGGGTCTGGGCCCTTTCTTTTTGTAACTTACTTCCATATTCTGGATCTGCGCAGGCACCATGCCGAACATGTCATTTCTATCATGCAGATGGTTTCTGCCTGCTGTGTGACATGATGGACAACTCCAACTCACAGTCCCTGAATATCCCATGATCTGGTCTTACATCTTTACTAGGGCTATTAGTAGAGTAGGAACTATTTTTCAAGGACTGATTGCTCTGTGCTACAGAAAGCATGGGCTTGTTGGGAAATCCTCAGAGTCTGTATTGTGACTTTTCTAGTATGGCTTATCAGAGATTCCACAAAGCCTTTTTAAAATATACTTTCATCATCATCAGATATGCTAGGTTATATGATCTTAATGTCCAGACAGTCCGCACCCAACTTAGACTTCCTGCAGGACCTTATGCTGTGTTGGAAACTATTCAAAACAGTTAGTATTGCAAGTCACCTAGTAAAAAGGTCAAAATAGAATTTTCAGATTTTCTCCAAATATCGAAAAGGGCCACCAAGTGATGGCCTCTTTTCTCTTCATAGGTGGTGGTGCAAAATGCATTAATTTGTCCTTTTTTAAGGGGAATTCTTCAGTATTTTCCTGACTGTTGGATGCCTGTAAACTTCATAATAGAAACTTCAAATACCTGAGTCATTATTGTATTTATCTTTTGCGTGTGTGCTCTGTCACTCAGTCGTGTCTGACTCTTTGTGACCCCATGGAAAGCCTGTCAGGCTTCTCTGTCCATGGAATTCTCCAGTCAAGAATACTGGAGTTGGTTGCTATTTCCTCATCTAGGGGGTCTTCTGGACCCCGGGCATGTCTGAGAATCTTGCATTGGCAGGCAGATTCTTCACCATTGAGCCACCCTGAAGTGAAATGAAATCTCTCAGTCGTGTCCAACTCTTTGCAACCTCATGGACTGTAGCCTACTGGACTCCTTCATCTATGGGATTTTCCAGGCAAGAATACTGGAGTGGGTTGCCATTTCCTTCTCCAGGGGAACTTCTCAACTCAGGGATCGAACCTGGGTCTCCCACATTGTAGGCAGACGTTTTACCATCTGAGCCACAAGGGAAGCCCTCTGACAATTCTGTCTACCAGATTATTTACTTCTCTTGAGTTTCAATTAGTGTTATTTCATGTTGTAATCAACCATTAATGTTCTGAAGAATGTCAGAGTGATCAAATTTCCTGTGAAACAGAATAGTTCCCTGAGGACAGAGAATGGGATAGTTAACAGTCTTGAGAAAGGACTGAGTAAGTACTGCTATCTTTCCCCTGTGAAAGAAAGCTCCTTTCTACCTCCTGTACTGTTACCAATTGAGAAGAATATGTCCAGTAGATCAAGAGCTATACACAAAGTTCCAGAGGCTATGTCTATATGTCAGTAAAGTACTACTTCTAGCACAGAAGCAACTATGAATAAAGCTATCATTTGGTTAAGTTTATAATTGCCCATCTTCATGTACTATAATCCATCTTCTTTTTCAGAGACAAATAAGTGAACTGAAAAAAAGATTTTGGTGGGAAGTAGCAATAATATATAAAATTCTTCCCTGGTAGCAATATTGCTTTTTTTTTTTTTTTTTAACAATCTGACAGAGTTCAGTGGTGGGTTAAAGTGCTTCCCCTTATCCTTCCTACCATATGATCTTACACCATAGGTCAGAGAACTAGTGTGAATGTATACCAATTGCTTTATATATCCAGTCAATTATATACTTAGAGACTGAAGAATTAACTGAATCAATCAGTCTGAATTTTGGACCATGATGCTATGGATTTGGGTCAAAACTATCTCTATTACTCAGTTTTTATAAGTGAGGTGAAATGATAGTTGCTCAGTTGTGTCCAACTCTTTGCGACCCCATGGACTATACAGTCCATGGACTTCTCCATGCCAGAATACTGGAGTGGGTAGCCTTTCCCTTCTCCAAGGGATCTTCCCAACCCAGAGATCGAACCAGGGTCTCCTGCATTGCAGGTGGATTCTTTACCAGCTGAGCCACAGAGAAGCCCAAGAATACTGGGGTGGGTAGCCTATCCCTTCTCCAGTGGATCTTTCCAACCAGGAATCGAACCAAGGTCTCCTGCATTGCAGGTGGATTCTTTACCAACTGAACTATCAGGGAAGCCCTTCACAAATCAGAGCACTTACAATAAGCTTTCAGATCCTCCATTGTCAGTATCTTAAAAGGCCTTGTATAGGGTCACAGATCTCTTTAGGAAGTTATTAAATAAAGAAATGTTTATCATATATGCTTGTGTAGGCCTTTTGTTAAGGGAATCTAACTTCTTTGCTATGAGCTGAATTTAACATGAATTTCTACCAAATTCATGTTAACATTCTAATCTCCACAATATCTTAGAATATGACTGTATTTGGGGATAGTTTTTTTTTTTTTTTTAAAACAGATAGTTAATTTAAATTGAGGTCATTAAGGCAGGCCCTAATCCAATAAGACTGTGTCCTTATAAGAAGAGGAAATTTGGACGCAGGTAGATACAGAGGGATTTGAACTATTCAAATCCCTAAAGGTTTTGATTATGCATTCATTATGTGAGCAAATCTGGAAGACCCAGCAGTGGCCACAGGACTGGTAAAGGTAAATCCTCATCCCAATTCCCAAGAAAATTAGTTAGTACCAAAGAATGTCGAACAATTATACTCATCTACCATACTAGTAAGGTTGTGCTTAAAATCTTGCATGCAAACCAAGAACTTCCAGATGTCCAAGCTAGGTTTAGAAAAGGAAGAGGAACTAGAGTTCAAATTGCTAACATTTGCTGGATTATAGCGGAGAAGGCAATGGCACCCCATTCCTGTACTCTTGCCTGGAAAATCCATGGACGGAGGAGCCTGGTAGGCTGCAGACCATGGGGTCGCTAAGAGTCGGACACGACTGAGCGACTTCACTTTCACTTTTCTTTTTCATGCATTGGAGAAGGAAATGGCAACCCATTCCAGTATTCTTGCCTGGAGAATCCCAGGGACAGAGGAGCCTGGTGGGCTGCCGTCTATGGGGTCGCACAGAGTCAGACAAGACTGGAGCGACTTAGCAGCAGCAGCAGCTGGATCATAGAGAAAGCAAGGGAATTTCAGTAAAACAGCTATCTCTCTTTCATCAACTACACTTAAGCCTTTGATTGTGTGGATCATGACTAACTGTGGAAAGCTGTTATAGAGATGGAAATACCAGACCATCTTACCTGTCTCCTGAGAAACTTGTATGCAGGTCAAGAAACAACAGTTAGAACCCTGTATGGAACAAATGATTGGTTCAAGATCAAGAAAGGAGTATGGCAGCACTGTCTGCTGTTACCCTGTTTGTTTAAGCTGTACGCTGAGCACATCATGAGAAATGCCAGGCTGGATGAGTTACAAGCTAGAAAAAAGATAGGTGAGAGGAACATCAACAACCTCAGATATGCCGATGATACCACTCTAATGGCAGAAAGTGAAGAGGAACTAAAAAGCCTCTTGATGAGGGTGGAGGAAGAGAGTGAAAGAGCTGGTTTATGACTAAATATTTTTAAAAAACTAGATCATGGCATCTGGCCTCATTACTGTATGGCAAATATAAGGAGAAAAGGTAGAAGTAGTGACAAATTTACTCTTGGGCTCCAAAATCACTGTGGATGGTGACTGCAGCCATGAAATCAGAAGACGATTGTTTCTTGGCAGGACAGCTATGACAAATCTAGACTGTGTGTTGAAAAGCAGAGACATTACTCTGCTGACAAAGGTCCATATAGATAAGGCTATGGTCTTTCCAGTGGTCATGTACGGTTGAGAGATCTGGGTCATAAAGAAGGCAGAGCACTAAAAAATTGATGCCTTTGAACTGTGGTGCTGGAGAAGACTCATGAAAGACCCTTGGACAGCAAGGAGATCAAACCAGTCAATCTCAAGGGAGATAAACCCTGAATATTCACTGGAAGAACTGATGCTGAAGCTGAAGCACCAGTATTTTGGCCATCTAATGTGAACAGACAACTCATTGGAGAAGTCCCTGATGTTGGAAAAAATTGAGAGCAGAAGGACAAGAGGGCATCAGAGGATTAGATGGCTGGATGGCATCGCCAATGCAATGAACAGAAACTTAGGCAAACTCTGGGAGATGTGAGGGACAGGCAGGCCTGGCGTGCTGCAGTCCATGGGGTCACAAAGAGTTGGACACGACAGGATGACTGAATAGCAAGGTACAGAGAGAAGATCAGTGAAGACGTAGGGAGGTGATCATCTCCAATCCAAGGGGTGATGCCTCAGAAGAAACCAACTCTGATGAGACCTGATCTCAGGTGGTCAGCCTCCAGAATTGTGAGAAAATAAATTTGTGAATATTAAGCAACCTTGTCTGTGTTACTTTGTTAAAGAAACCCTAAGAAACTAATACATACTTTAATTAATGCATACTGTATATGGATAGATTTATGATTAGATTTGGAAATTGGGTGAAGGATTATAATTTTGCAGTATAGTAATCTACCTTAGCCTTCTGGTTTCCAGAATTTGATTGTATTATTTTTATTTATTATATTATTTATATAATATATGTTGTATTATTTAATTGTACAATTATTCGATTCTATTATTTTAACAGAAAATTAACATCATAACATCATATCAACTATAAATATATATATATGATACTTAAATATCAGCCATGAAAATTGAAAGTGAAAGTGAAAGTCGCTCAGTCATGTCCAACTCTGTGCGCCCCCATGGATTATACAGTCCATGGAATTTGCCAGGCCGGAATATTGGCGTGGATAGCCTTTTCCTTCTCCAGAGGAATTTCCCAACCCAGGGATCAAACCCAGGTTTTCCACATTGCTGGCAGATTCTTTACCAGCTGAGCCACCAGGGAAGCCCAAATATCAGCCATAAATACATATATATGATGCTTAAATATATATATTTATAATTATATATTATATTTATAATTATATATATAATATAATATTATGTATATATAATTAATTAGCCCTCCTTTGCCACTGATTTCTATGGGTTCAGATACTCTGCCATTCTAGTCTTACTCTAGCTTTTAAGTGCTGCATCCGTTTTCTAGTATTCTGGAATTCTAGAATTCCTGTTGATACCATTGAATCCAGTAGGATGCATCTCCTACTCTTACCCCTGTCTGCAGAGACCATATGCACTAAGCTTATCAAAGATGCTAGTGCCTCTCTCACTAGCACGTTTCTTATAATCTTTGTGAAGATATGTCCCCTGGGTCCTGCCAGGAAACATAATCAGGTGGCAGGTTTCCTAGTCTCCTAGTTAATTCATTCAGGTGTTTTCATTTTCCTAAGTTTTAGATCCCTTTCTCAACACCATTTCAAGGAAGTCTCATAATCTCTATTTAATAGAGAATTATCACTGGATCCAAGCTTCAAAGAGCCACTCATGTTGTATGTTAGGATCAAAGCTAGGTGCCATTGCTAAGATACTGAACTCCGAGTTACAGGATTCTAATCCAATAAATTGTCTTCTATTCAAACTTATTTTCTGCTTTATCATCACCACCCCACCCCCCGCCATTGACCACTACTCACTGTAGTAGCCTCAAGACCGCTTTCTTGTTGTTCACCTGTCAAGTCATATCCAACTCTTTGCGACCTCATGGGCTGCCAGACACCAGGCTCCCTGTCCTTCACCATCTCCCGGAGTTTGCTCAGACTCATGTCCATTGAGTTGATGATGCCATCCAATCATCTCATCCTCTGTCATCTCCTTCTCCTCAAAGAAATCAAAGTCTTTAGTGTAGTCAATGAAGCAGAAATGGATGTTTTTCTGGAATTCTCTTGCTTTTTTCTGTGATCCAATGGATGTTAGCAATTTGGTCTCTGATTTCTCTGTCTTTTTTCTAAATCCAGTGTGCACATCTGGAAGTTCTCAGTTCACATACTGTGGAAGCCTAGTTTGAAGGATTTTGAGCATTACTTTGCTAGAATGTGAAATGAGCATAATTGTATGGTAGTTTGAATATTGTTTAGCATTGTCCTTCTTTGGGATTGGAATAAAAACTGACCTTTTCCAATCCTGTGGCCACAATTGAGTTTCTAAATTTTCTAGCTATATTGAGTGCAGCACTTTAACAGCATCATGTTTTAGGATTTTGTGTATGAGTAAGTGGTCTTGCCTTTTCATTTAGAACCCCACGAAAAGTATGAAAAGACAAGACCACCTAGTCACACATGTATTCCTCTGGTTTCTGCTGGTGCCTATTAGCAGTCCTTGAAATTCCTTCAGCGTTTAAGAAATTGCATTTCCCTGTTTGGACTGTACTGAGACCAATCTTTGGTTTTTGACCTGATAACAGTGAGGAGTTGAGAATATACACTGCTAAGAGGACAAGCAAAATATATCTAGACATTTTCCTTATAGTCTTTGCAAGGTAGTTAAGAATTGGAAGGTCACTTTATCAATGGGGAGAAGCCTGCTCTTCTACTGCCTTGAAGAGTTCATGGTTATCTGTGGATTCAAGGTTCTTAGAATTTTTTTACAAAAAATCTCCACTGAATTTTTTCAGTTGTATTTCATACATTTTCTTATTAGGGTTCAGACTCTGACTTAGCAGCTCTCTCAAGACTGTGTGTTTGTTTCTTTGCAGCTCTACCAACTCACAATAAAACCTTGTGCCTGATTTTCAGTACAGTGTATCCTGTGTGGCTAGATATGGATTTTCTCAACAGTCTTCTGGAGTCCTCCTTTCTTTTCAAGTATGCTTTAATTTGATAGTAGGCCAAATGGAACCTGTCATTTCTTTTCTCAATGGTTTCAAAGCAATTAATTCATTTTATAAGATTAAATCCTGCAAAATAGTATTTTGGTAGCCATGAATGCCAACACTTTAGGTTTCCATTAGTATTTCATTCTAATTTCCTAAAGGTGATATTCTCACACATAGTGGTGCTTTTGTGTGCTATGGTCCTACCACACATCTATCAACTGACTGGAGCTTTATCCAGTTTCCAAAACCCATTCTGAAGATCTGTTACATAGAATTAATTAAAATAACAACTGCCTTAGCGTGGGACCAAAAAAGTATAGCCTGAGAGAAAGGGTTTCACACAGAGAATCAGAGTGAGGAATGAGAGAGTAAAATGGGGAAGGAGAGAAAACTAAAATAAAGATGCATTATTAAGTTGGCAATCAGTATGAGAAACTGCAGGTTGATTTCACTGCATTTTATGGAGTGTTTTATGAAATGTGTCTTAGAATGATCTGCCTGGGGGATGAAAGGAGGAAGCATTTATCCACTGGCTTTCATCTCACATTGATTAAGGATGGCTCCTGGGCATTCATTCTCCCACACTTCTAGATTGGTCATGCTTAAATGCTGAGCAGGTATTTGCTGACATCCCACATTGTGGCATTAAAAAATTCCTGAAGACAAGAGATATGAAGCAATGACTTAAAATTTCACCTATTTGAAGCTTATCAAAGTTAGTGAGGATGGGTCACTGAAACAGCAGCTGGAATAAGAGATGGGGTCAGGAACATTTGAAGTGGGGGCACAGGAAGTCTGATTTGTAGGCCAATAACTGGCTTTATTGGTAAATGATATGTTCAAATATTTCCTTTTATAAATTGTTAGGTTAGTGAGAAAGCCTCATACAATTGGACTTTCAACTACAATGTAGATTTATTTTAGGTCTTGATTGTAAACAATAAAGGAATTGATAAAAATAAAGAGTTCTGTAGCTTCCCTGGGTGCAAGTTACAGCGTGGGTTCCCAGTCTGTTGGAAGTCTCATCATAATTCTTTTCTCTTAGTTTCTATAGCTGTGTTTGCCTATCACTACATTTGGCAATGATTTGTAGCTAGTAGATATTATACAACAGAGTGGTGTTGCTATGGATAAAATATGATGCATTATTTCACTCATAAATATTTGCTTGAATTAGATCAAAGCTTACTAGCAACTATATAAAAAGTGAAGTGATTTTTCAGGATTTCATTAGTTCCTGTTAGAAATACAAGTTGGAGTTCAGATGAGATGTGAGCTTTTTTTGCCCTTCATAGTTTTGGGTATTGGTTTTCCAAATGATCAAGGACAATGATGATAGTTTGTATGTTATTCATCATTATTGTTGTTAGAATCTCTGGTACACTATAGATATGAAATAAATGAATATATACCTAAATTATTTTCATTTCCATGGCTTTTCTATTCACTTTTATATAACTTATGACCTCTTACTAGAATTTCATTTTTACAGGATGCAACGTGTAAAATGGAACTGAGATTTGAGGCATTGAGGTGTGTCTCATATTGTATACAATGAGTATGAATAAATAATGCATCATCTTTCAGATGAATTATTTCTTTATTTTTTCCCTGTACTTCGTCATTACTAATTTAACTTTGGCTAATTTTACCAAAACCAACTTTTTTTTCTTATGGTAAAAATTCTTTATTTGTGTTATGCTGCTGCTGCTGCTGCTGCGTCGCTTCAGTTGTGTGTGACTCTGTGCAACCCCATAGACGGCAGCCCACCAGGCTCCCCCGTCCCTGGGATTCTCCAGGCAAGAACACTGGAGAGGGTTGCCATTTCCTTCTCCAATGCATGAAAGTGAAAAGTGAAAGTGAAGTTGCCCAGTCTTGTCCTAAGCTGATCTTCCCAACCCAGGGATTGACACCAGGTCTCCTGCACTTCTAGCAGATTCTTTACTGACTGAGGTACCAGGGAAGGCTACCTTACCATAGACTATTTGGGTAGGCCCTAAATACCATCACAAGTGTCTTTATAAGAGAAAGGCAAAAGAAATTTTGAGAGACACATAGAAGAGATGAAATTTCTATAAAAGTAGAAACAGAAATTGGAGTTATGTGCCTCAAGCCAAGTAATGCTGGCAAGGAATGCTGGAAGATGCAAGAAGCAGAATCTGCCCTAGAGCTTCCAGAGGAAGTAAAGCCCTGCCAATATCTTGATTCTGTGTGCCTGGCCTTCAGAATATGTGTTTCTATCATTCGAAGCTACCAAATTTGTGGTAATTTGTCATCATAGCCTCAAATAATGAATAAGATGACTTTCCAGTATTAGAAAAATGGCATGCATTTAATCAGTTAGGTACTTTTACCCAGGATCTTGATACTTTGATGACAGTGAAGTAGAATATATTCACAGTCATATAATGGAAAGTCCACTGTAGTCAGTGGGCATATGTTCTATGTAACTTGAGCATCTTGCAGTGCTGGTATCTATCCTGACGCAGTGTTCTGCTAATTATGCTTTATATTTTTTTTGCATGTTAGAAGCTACCTTAGCTTCTATTTTCCAAGCTTGGTTCCCTACACTCCTAGTATATTGCCAGACTTCATGTTTTGTTGTTGTTGGTGGTGCTTGTTTGTTTTCAAAGAAATCCCTTGAAACCATGGTGGGTTTTTAGAAATTGCAATTCTTGATCTACCTGAAGGGTGTGAAGAAAAAGGAACCTGCCTACGCTATTGGTGGAAACGTAAATTTGAACAACCATTATGGGGAACAGTGTGGAGATTCCTTTAAAAACTAAAAATAGAGTTACCCTGTGCTGTACTTAGTCACTCAGTCATGTCTGACTCTTTGTGACCCCATGTACTATAGCTGGCCAGGCTCCTCTGTCCAAGGCGATTCTCCAGGCAAAAATACGGAGTGGGTTACCATGGCCTTCTCCAGGGATCTTCCTGACCCAAGGATTGAACTCTTATCTCTTTTGTCTCCTGCACTGGCAGGCAGCTTCTTTACTGCTAGCACCACCTGGGAAGCCCAGAGTTACCATATGATCCTGCAGTCTCACTCCTGGGCATGTATCTGGAGAAAACTAATTCAGAAAAAGATATATGCACCCCAATGTTCATTGAAGTGCTGCTTACAATAGTCAAGACCTGGAAGCAACCTAAATGTCCACTGACATAGGAATCGATAAAGAAGATGTAGTGTATACACAGTGGAATATTACTTAACCATGAGAAGAATGAAATAATGCCATTTGTAGCAACACAGATGGATCTAGAGATTATCATACTAAATAAAGCAAGTCAGACAAAGACAAATATCACATTGCTTATATGAGGGATCTAAAAAAAAAGATACAAATGAAGTGTTTACAAAATACAAATAAACTCATACACATAGAAAGCAAATTTATAGTACCAAAGGGGGAAGTGGAGGGAGGGATAAATTTGAAGGTTGCAATTAACATATACACACTACTATACATAAAATAGAAAACCTACAATGACCTACTGGATAGCACGGTGAACTATAATCAATATTTTTGATGTTTTTGAACTGTGGTGTTGGAGAAGACTCCTGAGAGTCCCTTAGATTGCAAGGAGATCAAACCAGTCAATCCTAAAGGAAATCAATCCTGAATATTCATTGGAAAGACTGATGCTGAAGCTGAGGGCTCCAATACTTTGGCCACCTGATGCGAAGAACTGACTCTTTGGAAAAGACCCAATGTTTGTAGCAAGACTGAAGGTAAGAGGAGAAGGGGATGACAGAGGATGAGATGGTTGGATGGCATCACCGACTCAATGGACATGAGTTTGAGCAAGCTCTGGGAGTTGGTGATGGACAGGGAGGCCTGGCATGCTGGTCCATGAGGTCGCAAAGAGTCGGCATGACCGAGTGACTGAACTAAACTGAACTGATAAGGGAAAAGAATCTGAAAAAGATATATATGAAACACTGTGCTATATACATGAAACTAACATCACATTGTAAATCAACTACAGTTCAACAAAGAAACAGACAAATAAAAATTCCTTGAAACCATAGTGGGTTTTTATAAATGCAATTCTGGATTTGTAACTGATTCAGGAAAAATATATTAAATGCTTTGCAGTTGTAAAAAGGGAGCAAACAATTTTCCTAGTACTCAAGTCTGTTTTCTTCCTTTGGTTAATAACTAAATATACAAAATGCTTCAGTTAATCATTTTTGGATACCTATCATTATCTCTTATGTTTCTCAGAAGTCAAAATTTAATAGAAACAACTTTTTAATCTTGCAACAATGTTATCCAATAACCCTTTAATAAGCAAAATCAACATCAAGTTCCCTTTGGAGTAGTGCTCTGGGTTCAATATAGGTGGATACAGCACTCATATTTTACTCTTTAATATTCTTTTCTATGACAATGATTAATTTTACACTTCAGGCCACTGTCCTCTGCACTCAAAAGACCTTTCCTTTGTTGTTGTGTGTTACCAATATATCAGGTTTTATGTCACGTCCATAGATGCCATCTTTTCCCTCCGTGTTTTCACATAGCCAAATACCTTTATTGAAGTTTAATATGCCTTAGGGGCACAGTGAACTTTGCAGTGATTAATTGGAAAGGCTTTAGATTTACACAAGACATTTCTCAAAATATTGCATATATTAAAGAAGTGTTAGGAAACTAAATATACAGGAAATGGACATTTGCACTACTATAATCCAAACAAACTTGATGCTCTGTTTAGTGTCTTTAGCTTCTCTTAACCTCTGTTTACATAATGTCCTGTAGACAAACCATTCTCTAGGGGGAAATCAGTAAAAATGTTAGGTGATTCATAACAAAATTATGGCTTAATTACTTTTTTTCACTACTTGGTTATAGTTTTATACAGAAACAGCTTTTGGTACAAGGGTTAGTTATTTCTCCTGTCAAATGGAATTCATAGAAAGTTAATTATAATATCCTATGCTCTTTATCCTTTACTCAAATGGGATACTTGAACAATAAAAGGGAAGTAAATAGCTATCCAAGAGACTAAACACATGCCAATCTGGGACACTGGGGCTGAAGGTATATAATATTTGTTCCCACTTCCACAGTTCTCTCTGACAGTGAATGTCCAGGCTTTAGTTCAGTTCAGTCCCTCAGTCATGTTCAACTCTTTGCGACGCATGGACTGCAGCATGACAGGCTTCCCTGCCCATCACAAACTCCTGGAGCTTACTCACACTCATGTCCATCAGGTCAGCAGTGCAATCCAACTACCTCATCCTCTGTTGTCCCCTTCTCCTCCCACCTTCAATCTTTCCCAGCATCAGGGTCTTTTCCAATGAATCAGTTCTTCACATCAGGTGGCCAAAGTATTGGAGTTTCAGTTTCAGCATTAGTCCTTCCAGTGAATATTCAGGACTGATTTCATTTAGGATTGACAGGATTGATCTCCTTGCAGTCCAAAAGACTCTCAAGAGTCTTCTCCAATACCACAGTTCAAAAACATCAGTTCTTTGGTGCTCAGCTTTCTTTATAGCCCAACTCTCACATCCATACATGACTACTGGAAAAACAATAGCTTTGACTAGATGAACTTTAGTTGGTAAAGTAATGTCGTTGCTTTTTAATATTCTGTCTAGGTTGGTCATAACTTTTCTTTCAAGGAGCAAGCGTCTTTTAATTTCACATCTGCAGTTACCATCTGCAGTGATTTTGGAGCCCCCCAAAATAAAGTCCCTCACTGTTTCCATTGTTATCCCATCTATTTCCGATAAAGTGATGGGACTGGATGCCATGATCTTAGTTTTCTGAATGTTGAACTTTAAGGCAACATATTCCCTCTCCTCTTTCACTTTCATTAGGAGGCTCTTTAGTTCCTCTTCACTTTCTGCCATAAGGGTGGTGTCATCTGCATATCTGAGGTTATTGATATTTCTCCTGGCAATCTTGATTCCAGCTTGTGCTTCCTCCAGCCCAGAGTTTCTCATGATGTACTCTGCATATAAGTTAAATAAGCAGGGTGACAATATACAGTAGCCTTGATGTACTCCTTTCCTGATTTGGAACCAGTCTGTTGTTCCATGTCCAGTTTTAATTGTTGCTTCTTGAGCTGCATACAGATTTCTCAGGAGGCAGCTAAGGTGGTCTGGTATTCCTATCTCTTTAAGAATTTTCCACAGTTTGTTGTGATCCACACAGTCAAAAGCTTTGGCACAGTAAGTAAAGCAGAAGTAGATGTTTTTCTGAAACTCTCTTGCTTTTTAGATGATCCAGCGGATGTTGGCAATTTGATCTCTGGTTCCTCTGCCTTTTAGTTGCTTATGAAAAGAAAAAGTATTACATTTCATATGGTCTTCATATTTTGAATGATTAAAATCAACGTTGTCACTATTTCCTTGTGGAAACAGATAAAACTGTCACTCTGGGGCATTGATCTAGATCCTCAGTAGTTATTATCTACCATCCTCAAAGATATCTAAAAGCATAATATCTTCATAATACCATTGCTGTCTATTGATTGGCTTCTGTATTTTTATCACAACTATATTATTTCAATCTCAGAATAACATTTCTTGAGATATCTTTCAAAAAATTAAATAATACAATTTATATGGTTAACTATACTGCCTGTGTATATTTGTCTCTTCCAGAAAAAAAAAAAAAAAGAAACATTGATAACTCTCCTTTAATGCCATTCTAAAATGATGATATGGCAATAATACAGATAAATTATGGGGTCACGCTTTGCATTTGGAGGAATTTTTATATGTTCAAAATGATAAGGTTGAAGGGACTTGAGAGATTTTAAAAAAATTAACATCCATATTTTTCAGAAGGAAAAATGAGTCAATGTGTAATGGCATGCCAAAAGTCACACAGTTTAAGGCAGAAGCAATACTTGTGTGTGAGTCTCCTGATGCCTGGTTCTATACAAGACTTCATAAATGATTCACAGCATAATGTTTTAGGCAGTACATTTATTTATGGCCTATTTGGAAACATTGATTTGATAGTGTTTTTTGGACTCATATTTAGTTTATGTCAATAGTTTCATAGAAAGAAGACTCTGGGAATTAGTTCTGCCTTGGCAATTACTTTGTTCTCACATAGATCACCTCACATTCCTTACCTGATGATCCGATTATGTGACTTCTAAGGCCTCTCCCAGTCCTTAAACCTTGTTTTACATCTACCATCCCCAGAATAGGAAACAGCAACCTACTCCAGTATTCTTGCCTGCAAAATTCCATAGATAGAGGAACCTGGTGGGCTTCAGTCCATGGGTTGGACTGAAATCGCAGAGTTGGACGTGACTGAGCATGTGCACTTGCATGGTATTATTCTGCCTGGGGGAACTCTTCACTTCAGCTCAGTTCGGTTCAGTTGCTCAGTCGTGTCTGACCCTTTACAACCCCATGAATTGCAGCATGCCAGGAACTCCCATCACCAACTTCCAGAGTTCACTCCAACTCAATGTCCATCAAGTCAGTGATGCCATTTAGCCATCTCATCCTCTGTCATCCCCTTCTCCTGCCCCCAATCCCTCCCAGCATCAGAGTCTTTTCCAATGAGTCAACTCTTCACATGAGGCAGCCAAAGGATTGGAGTTTCAGCTTTAGCATTAGTCCTTCCAATAAACACCCAGGGCTGATCTCCTTTAGAATGGACTGGTTGGATCTCCTTGCAGTCCAAAGGACTCTCAAGAGTCTTCTCCAACACCACAGTTCAAAAGCATCAATTTTTTGGCGCTCAGCTTTCTTCACAGTCCAACTCTCACATCCATTCATGACCACTGGAAAAACCATAGCCTTGACTAGACAGACCTTTGTTGGCAAAGTAATGTCTCTGCTTTTGAATATGCTATCTAGGTTGGTCATAACTTTTCTTCCAAGGAGTAAGCGTCCTTTAATTTCATGGCTGCACTCATCATCTGCAGTGATTTTGGAGCCCCCCAAAATAAAGTCTGACACTGTTTCCCCACCTATTTCCCATGAAGTGATGGGACCAGATGCCATGATCTTCATTTTCTGAATGTTGAGCTTTAAGCCAACTTTTTCACTCTC